>PVJI01002845.1:0-51174 GCA_004026765.1 Micronycteris hirsuta
AACACTGGAAACATCCCAGTTTTTGACCAAATATAATGGATAAATAAACTGTACAGTATTTGTAGACTATAATATTATCCAGCAATAAAAAATAAAGACCTATTGATATGCACAACAACGTGAATGGAACTCAAAGACCTGTTAAAGAAACGAAGTCTCACATGTAAAATGCTTAATATATGAATGCCCCTGGGGGTAGGGGGAGGATGCAGAGGTGCACAAGGAAACTTCCCAGAATGGTGATAACGTTCTGCATCTTGACAAGGATTTGGGTTGCACAGGTGAACGTGTTTGTGTGAACTCAACGAATGATACCCAGAAGATAATGCATTTTATTTCATATAAATTTTAAATTAAAAATCATAAACAAATATGAAACTCTAGTTACTAGGCACATAGTAAAATAGTTGTGCTGATATCCCCAACTTACACTGAAATGAGATATATCAAAAAATAAGATGCATGGATAGATAACAGCGGGATGCGTGAATGCATAGATCGTTGATGAAATGAGGAGAGTAAAATGTTCACTGTAGAGTCAGAAGGTATTTGAGTGCTTGCGGTAAAATTCTGTCAGTTTTTAGTGTGATTGAAAATGTTCATGTTTAAATGTTAGAACAAAGTCAATAAACACACATAGAAAAATCTCAGCCACTCATTGCTATGGTGAAATTATAGATTCATTTAGATCTTGCTAAAAATGGGAAAGAAGTCATTACAAGGATGGAGACTGTCTGACAATCTCTATCTATTATCTATCTATCTATCTATAGCAAAATACATACATATATACATTTGAGAAATTGATAGAAGTACAATATCATTGAGCATTTTGGCAAAACCCTGAGATCTGAAGCATATATCTAAAGTCAATTTTATCTTACCCTATTTTCAAGTTGAGACCTCTGTCACCTCACTCCTGTCTTTACTTCAAAATGTGATTCATGATCATCTGAATTGGAATTATTTAGAACACCAATTAAACTTGCAGATTCCAGGACCTACTCTAGTAGTCTCTAAGGGGTTGGGTTCAGAAATCTGTTTCCCTAGCAATTTTTATGTCTTTAGAGGTCAGATCACCTCTTGTGGTAAACGAAGATAAAATTTCTCATGATTATGCAGTAGGAGTTTTGGTTGAGAAGCAGTGCCACCAACTGTCAGTTTAGCTTATTTACCAGTCAACAATATTGCATTCACGTATCTGGGTGTGGGGAAACAGGGTATGGGACTAGCAAGGACAGAAACAATTGTTGTATAGTAGCGGCAGTTAGCAGAAAGAGTGCTTTTGACCAATGGATATACTGGTAGCGAGTGACTATGGAAATAGTTGGATCCATAAGAGGGGAGAAATTCCCACACTTACTACTGACGTCTTATAATTGGGAAGATGTAGTCTCCACTCTGCTATGTCTCCAGTCTCAGAAGAGACATTTTGCAATTTATCTTGAGAAAATTCACAAACTGAAGAAGAAAAAGGGGGAGAGAGAGAGACAGACAGACAGAAACAGAGAAGGGGAGGAAGGAAGGAAGACAAGAGGGAGGGTGGGAGGAACCTGTGACACTGACATGAATGCTCCAAAACCACATTGAACACATGTTGTTCTATGTAGGTAGTATCTTCCTGGATATGTTTTTTTCTTCTTGTTGAACTTATTTATGCTTCTTAGCCTTCTGTGAAGACAAAAGCACCAGCTTAGAAGTAGACTGGTATAGTAGAGAGAGCATGCACATAGAAGTCTGGATACATCAGATATTATCTCAACTTTAACAAGTTAATTAATCTGGCTTAATCTTGCTTTTTAAATTTGCAAATGGAAACAATAGTAATACGTGTGCTATAGCATTTTTAAGGTTAAATGTTGATACATCTGAAGCATTTCATACAGTGCCTGAGATCTGGTAAGCGCATGTGAAATGTTAGCCTCATGACTCATACTATTAGCATGTATGAGAAAGGACACATCATGGATATCGCAGTTGTTGAGAGGGCCTGGGAGAAGCTGGCACACTGTGGGCCTCTGCACCCAGTGAAGTCTTTCCATTATGTACGCTGCTCCCTGCTCCACCTTAGACGGGACAGGAGACTCCCAGCCCCACATCCGGAAACAATGCTCAGGAAAATGTTAAATAGCAGGGAAAATAATCTGACAGTCTGTTTTTGACAATACTCTGAGACATTCTGTTAGTTCTGGCTGCTCCCAAGTCTAGCTGCCTGTCTTGGAGCAAGAAAGCTAATGGACTCGGTGGTCATGTCTTTCCGGCTGACAAGCTCTGAGTTTTTAATGAGGAAAGCATCCCACATGCCCAGGAATTTTGGGTGCATGTGTGTGCACGCACCTGTGTCTCCTATGACAAATGATGTTCATCCTGAAAAGAGAGCGGAGAAAAACAACAGGCTCAAAGTGTTTTCTCATTTTCATCAATCAGAGAAACGCTGACCAAGACCTTCCCACACATGCAGATGACCTGTGCACAGGGCAGAGAGGAATAAAAAATGCTGCTTTTGGGGAGGGATGCATAATACACTGAGTAGTTTTAACAGTTGCTTAACCTCTTAATGATGAATAATTCCTGTATGTCAAAATGGCCCTCAGAGAGTACGTTTTCCCCCTACAAACGCAAAGACAATGAAAAAAAACAGCATAAAGGCCAGGAGGGGAAAGTTGTTGTTGTTGTTTCCACATTGCATCATCTCTATAAAAAAAGCTATGGTACATTTACACAACGGAACACCACGCAGCAGTTAACAAAAAGAAACACATTTTGCAACAACAAGAATAGCTCTGGAGAAAATTATGTTAAATAAATTAAGCCAGTTAATGAAAGAAAAATACCACAAGATCTCACTTATATGTAGAATCTGATGAACACAAGAAACTAATGAACAAAATAGTAACAGAAGCTTAGATACATAAAACAGACTAATAGCTACGGAAAAGGAGGAGGGGGAATGGGTTGAAAAACGGTAAAGGGATTAATCAAAGAACATTTATGCACAACCTACGGACACTGACAACAATATGAGGATTGGCTTGGGGGGGGAGATGGTGGGGCTGGGTGGAGGTAGGAAAAGGGAGAAAAAGCCAGAACAACTGTAAGAGCACAAACAATAAAAATAAACCTAAAAATAGAAAAGAAAAAATACATCATCTCTGCTATTTCTCCTCCTTACTCTATCAATGCATGCTCTGAACTTCATCGAGATCAACTGTAATTTTACTTTACAAAAATAGGTTTAAATCCTGTGAATTGTTTCTCATCCCACATAATAGCAAAGTTTATTCAGCCTTCAAAGCCCAGCTCAAAAGTCACAACTTTTTAAGGTCAACTCTTCCACTCGCCTGTCCAACCGAATCAGTCTAACTTTTCCCTTTTGATAGCAATTGTTTCTAATATATTATTTCTTTATATCTCAGCCGAGGCTTAAAACTTCATAAAGTCAGACACCTCGTCTTATATATTTTGGAATCACCAGCACCCAACACAGAGCCTGACATACAGGAGGCACACAGCACATGCTCATGGGACTGAAACGACTTAACTTCTTGAAACAAATAAATATACTGAGCCCTGGCTGGTGTAGCTCAGTGGATTGAGTACAGGCTGCGAACCAAAGGGTCGCCAGTTCAATTCCCAGTCAGGGCACATGCCTGAGTTGAGGGCCAGGTCCCCAGTGAGGGCCACATGAGAAGCAACCACACATTGATGTTTCTCTCCCTCTCTTTCTCCCTCCTTTCCCTTCTGTCTAAAAATAAATAAATAAAATCTTAAAAAATGTACTGAAAGTGAAGAGTTAGAATGCCAATATGTATTGTCTATGAAACCTAAAGTAGACAAAAATAGTATTTTCAGAACCTCAAAATCATCATCAAATATTATTTCAATTACGTAGCATTAGTAAAGCCCAAATCAAAGACTTAGAAATGCAAGGAGTTAGGGTATCTGTTCAGCACTCTTTAGGAGGGTGAGCATTTTAAAGAGAAATATTTGTCAGAAATGAGATAGAATTAAAATGGCAGAATCACAATCTAGGTCATTTTTATAGTCAGCATCAAAACATAAACCCCTTAAGCCCCCTTTCTCTTTGATCATAGTAAATAAAAATTTACTATAGACATACATCAAAATGCAGTTTTCATTTTTCAACTTTCCCACTTTTCTATTTCTCAACTGGCTGCAGCTTCAACGAAACCTCACTTTGATGTCAGGAGAGAACATATTTCTTTAGTGGAGTAAATGGTTGTTTCTGAAGGAAAATATACAGGGTGGGGCAAAAGTAGGGACACAGCTGTTCATATGGAACAAAATACAGTAATTAATAAATAATAGTACAAGAATAAACTCTGTGCTTTACTTACTCACGGCTGTATATTTACTTTTGCCCCACCCAGTGTATATGTATGTAAGCGGAACTATTTATTCACTGAATATATTATGCTTACTTTGTACTAGATGTTAGGCTAATAATAAATGGAACATTTGTGCTGTAAAACGTACACCTCACACTTATGGACCTCACAGTCCAGGAAAGGAGGAGATGCAATGAGATAATTGCTTTAAAACATTTGTTTCTACTTAATGTAGGAGCAGAGTTGTGGTTTTGCTGAAATTGTGACTGATTCTCTCAGAAAGTTAGAAACAGTTTCAGAAAGGACGTGAGTTTTGATCTGATTCTTGAGCATCAGTGAGTGGAACGATATTTATTTTCCAGTGGAAGAAAACAGCTGGAGTGTATGAGAAGTCAGCAGTGCTTTCAAAGATGTGGTGTTGTAGAAGGCATGGATGGAAAGTTCCCTGTGGCTGGGACACTTTATTCACAGTATGGGATCAGGCAGGTTACGCTAGAGATACCAGAAGATACCTACTGTGAAGAACCTTGAATTACTATAGGTGTGAGCATTGTCATGTTAAGATGGTCCTATCAACAGCTTGGGTGGTAGAATGGGGAGTAAGTGGGGTGGGAATACCAGTCAGTCATTTCTTTGCAATGAGTAAAGTGATAACAATATGAACAAAGACTATGGAATAGAATAAAGAAAGATAAATCAGGCCTCTCTTTATTGAAGGTTATTGAGATCCTTCTGACAGTAAGTCAAATACATAATAAGATTGGGCATGAGGATGAGGATGAGGAGTAGAGAATGCAATTTCCAGAGAGCTGGGAACACAGTCCAGTTCATTGAGAATGAATGTGTTCAAATTAAAGACATCAGGACAGTTGCAAACGGAGTGACAGTAAATTTGGGTGAGGGGGATGGGGAGGGAAGACAGCCTGGATCGCAGGGGCTGAAATCGAAGGTTACCGCTTTCCACCATTGTTACGTTTATGTCTTGCTCAGCATTTGCAGGAAAGGTGCCATACAGCTTCCTACAGAAGCCTTGAATGATTTGGCAGGTGAAGGTTTGTTCTTAATAAACACACATAGAAATCTGCCATTTGTTAAACCTAACGAATTAAATAATTGTAATTCCTTATCAGGCAACTGAAATTGTTTTGCATTCACTTTGGAAATGCAGTTTGTTTTTTAGTTTGTTAATTTATTAACAGATATTTGAGCACCTGTTCTATGTCAGGCACTGTCCAGGACACTAAGGATGCAAGAAAGGGCAAAAATGATCCCTGTTTTCATGAAATGTATAGTCTTTTGGGGCATGATAGATATTAATTAAATAATCAAAACTCTAAATAACTAATTAGATTGAGATTAAACCTCAAAAGGGATGGATCACATTTCTTTGAGTGCATACATGTCCTAGACTGAGAGGTATGACCAAACTTCCCCAAGAAAGGAAGATTTGAGCTGTAATCTGAAGGGTGAGTGTGGTATGAGGGCTCCAGATGGGGCAGCCTGTCCAGGTGTTTTGTGGCCAGAGGTTATGGAAGATTTTTGCTGTGGCTGGGAGCACAGAATAGAAGAATGAGAATGGAAGGAGGCAGTATGTTGAAAAGATGCTGAAAGTCAACAAAGGCACCATATGGATGCTTCGCTAAGATTTTCGATTCTTTTATTATTATTCTAAGAGCACTGAGTTTTCATGCACAAGCATGTGTCATGATTTTGTTGCTTGAAAATATTTTGTTGCTTGATAGCCCTGCCCGGTGTGGCTTGGTTGTTGGACGGAGCTTCATCTTGTAACTGAAAGGTTCGGATTTTGATTCCCCGTCAGGGCACATAACCAGATTGTGGGTTTGATCCTTGGTACAGGCGCTTACAATCCCCTCTCTGGGTGCGAACAGGGGCCAACCAATTGATACTTCTCTCTTGCATCCATGTTTCTCTCTTTTCCTTCCTGTCTCTTGAAAAGCAATGAAAACAAAATGTCTTTGGGAGAGGATAAAAAGAAAAAAGAAAAAGTAAATAGACTGATAGCATGTGACTAACAGAAGTAGTTAGACCCACGGGGAAGGTGAACTACCAGCCCCATGTAATGGAGAAGAAAAGTCTCCACTCCTCTATGTCTCCAGTCTGAGAAGGGACACTTTGTAACGTACCCTGAGAAAGTTCACACACTGGTAAGGAAAAAAAGGCCAGGGTGGGGTAGTGGGGAGAAGCTGGAAGAAAGGAAGGAAGAAGGGAAACAAGAGAAAGAAGGAGGAGAGGAGGGAGGGAAAAAGGAAGGAAAGGGGGAGGAAGACATTGTTACAGAAACATTCCCCTGCCCCGGGGTCATTTTATTTTATGACCCTCTGTGCCCACAATCATTTAAAGACCCTCCAGAGTCAAACTGAAGTGGATTTCCTGGCATCCTTCTCACTGGAGATGATCTCTAAATGGTTTGCTTACAGTCCATAGAGACACAAACTATTACCTCCCATACCAATTCCTAGAGCGACACGTTAGATCTCATAAAATTGTTCTCAGATTTATTTTTTCAGGGACTGGTGAGTCTTTGGTGTTGAGGACAACATAGAGTTGTGGAATAGTTTTAAAATTTTGCCAGGTTAGCACATTTAAAAGCATCTACTATCACCATCATTTTATTATAATGATTATAAATACTTCTGTGATGGAGAGCCCCATAACACATGGTTATGTACATCTGTAAGACTATCCTTAGGGTACATAATTACAATTAGAATTTTATCTTTTTTATTGTTGTGAATGAAACATTTTATGTTGTAACATTGCTATAATGGTATTATTACAGTTATTGTTTTTTCCTTTTATATTATGATTGATTGCCTTTTAAACAATTTCATAAAAAATGGCTTTTGAGCTCCTTTTGGTTTTTTTGAGCTAGAAATCACCACAGAGTTTTCAAAGTCCCCCAGACAACTTGAAGCATCATTTGGAGAAGAATGCATCTGATATCAGTTTTTGCTTTCTTTTTAGAGTCAATTATTTCAGTTCCATAATGTACTATCTGTTCATGTTGAAGAAGTTGAACAATGATGTACAGAGTTAGGCAAAGATGAATAAATATCTGCTCTTTCCACCACCTCTCAGTCAAAACCTCCAATTACTTTGTCAAACAGCTAAACTTTTCATAAACATCATGCTAGAACATCATCTATTTGTTGTCCTTAGTGTGAATACTTTTTCTCAGTCTTCCAGTGTCTATGAAGGAGAGAATTTTCCTAAATAATCTCACCAGCCTTTCACTATTTCTACCGAAGAAGAATAACTTATCAATTAGAGAATGTGGGATACTCGCCCTACTCTTGTAGACTCCTTTCCACCCTCCCTCCTTTCTCCAGCATCCGTTTCTTCTCTCTGGGATCAGCTGCCTGTGGCATGTAACCCTCTGCTCTGTCCCATGTCCTGTGAATTTTACTGGGACCTGCCCAAGGGGGAGGCCCGTGGTTTTCCAGAGCTGCTTGTGAGTCCGTAGAAAGGTCTAGTTCTAGGGTGAGATAATAGCATTTCCATCATTGCTGTACCACAAAACCACATTTTTAAACACTTCTATCAGCAATAAAGCTGAATTAGTTACAAACTCAATTAGTTACAAACTTAGTGGGGTATGAGAAGAATCTTAATTCTGTCCCCCTTTAAATAACTAATAATTCATATATATATATATATATATATATATATATATATATATACTCCAAAATATATATACTTTGTAACTGTTTGGTAGTAATAATTATATATTACTATATATAATTGGCTTTATAGAGAGAGAGAGCCAATTTTGAGAACTGTGTGCTAGATCTGGGAGGATTGTTAAGAGTGGGTTTGTGGGATAGGCAATATCAGCGCATATAGGCAAAGACAAATGAAACATGCTTATAGGAAGATAAGAGTTTATAATAACATTTTAAAACAAAGAAAACTTTTAGAGGGCAGAACAAATAAAAGCCCTGATGTTAGGTATCAATGGAGATTTTAGCTGTTTATTAGTGTCTCATCCAAAGGGGCAACTCTATATTCTTTGTGTTTGTCTAGGGATGTAATGTCCCCTGAAAATTCATTTGCCCTGTGTGTTTTTACCCACGCCAGCCTTTAAGCTTGCAGATACTTTATACAATCTACAAGGTGACTCTTAGGATTCATGAACATTCCAAAGTTGCAAATAAAAATAGTTCTCAAATATTTTAGAGGCAATATTCTAAAAGACCACAAGATGGGGGTGTTCCTTCATACAAGCAAATAGTACTTAAAGCTGGAGTTCTGCTCTGACCAATACAGTAGTCTTTAGCCACCTGTGGCTAATTTAAAATTAAGTAAAATGAAAAGCCCAGCTCCTAAATTGCACTAAGCACATATCAAGATCTCAGTAGCCATATGTGGCTAGTGGCTACCCTATTGAACAGTGCAAAATAAAATATTTTTATTCTCACAAATTTTCTAGTAATTTTTTTTTTCTCCTGAGAGAAAGGGAAAGGGAAGGAGAAAGAGAGGGAGAGGGAGAGGTCATCGATGTGAGAGAGAAACACCCATTGGTTGCCTTTCAGATGTGCTCCAACTGAGGACTGAACCCACAACATAGGCATGTGCCCTGACCAGAAATTGAAACAGAGACTTTTCTCTTTGTGGGACTATGTCTAACCAACTTAGTCACAGAGGTCAGAGATTTTCTAGTAATTTTAAAATTAGTTTTTCTTTGATTAAAAAATAGAGAAGGCTTTAGAAAGTACTGATTCTTTCTATTGTTTGTAGCACTGAGAAGGTGGCGCATTTTTCAGTGTCCAGCAATGGAGTTTGGGTTATTTGAATTGTGATATAAATGTATGCTGAAATATTACATAGCCTTTAAAACTAGTGTTTTCTTAGAATGTGAGGGAAGGTTTATGGTATAATTTTAAGGACAAAATGAGTACACAAAACATGTGTGTACAGTATTTTTATACCGTATATGCATATACGTACTTACACAGAAATAAATAAAGAGAAGAACGAAGAAAAGAGATCATATTATCACTTAACTGTGGGATTTGAAATTATGGAGAATTTTATGTTCTTCTTTCAACATTCCTTTATCTTCAGTCTTTTTCCAAGATCAGGGCAAAAAATCAATGAAAGAAGAAACCACAAAAATAGTGTAGAAGTTTTTGAACTTCTACAAAAGTCAAAAAAAATTTGGAAGATTTGGTTATTCACTTTCTAAAAAACTTCAACGTTTTCCTCAACTTGTATAAAGTTTTGTATCCACGTATAACACTCGTCTGCTTACGCCATCTGCATAGTTCTTGTCACCAAGGCAGTTCTCAAGACCTGCAGCGTGAACGATGTTGAGCAGGCCTAAGAGAGCAGCTGAGTGCATCTCTGGATTCTGTCGGTAGCTGCACCTGTTTAAACGTTAAGCCCAGAGTAACATTCATTCACTCATTTGGAAGCAGATCCGTACAACATTTTCCATGATGGTCAAAACCTCCTGAACGACAGTTTCTTCTGTGTCTCTATTGCTAGTCCTTAAATATAAAAATTCTTTTCTCTATTGGTGCTTTCGGAAATTGGTTGAAATTCATGAAGACTCCAGTACATGTCTTACGCAAGGGAGTTTGGACTCTTGGACTCACTTGCTTTTGTCCCTCCACCTCCGTCTTCAGGCAGGAGGAGGAGAGCCCTAGACACTAGAGGGCGCCTGCTCCGGTAGGGTTGTCTTGGCCGGATTCGGAGCCCTAGCGACGTCTGGCCTTAGGTCTGAAGTTCGGTGGCTTCGGCTTTGGTTTGTAAAACAGGAGGCACACAGGGGACTGTTGCAGGATTATGACAATGTATATAAAGTGCCCGAATTATGGATGAAAGTTGGGTTTTCTTTTAGTTGTTGTGCAGATGTTATTTAATCAAGAAATAATCCTTTTATTCCCCCTTTCATCAAATACACTGAGCATGTGTGAGTTTTGGCATGTTATCTGGCTAGATGTCAGGCCCTGCTTCATATTTGTGTAGCTGTAGGTGATGGAGGCTCTGATTTCCTCTGAAGTCTTTGCTTTTGTACTTCCTGTGGCCTTCAGATTACCCTAAAACTCCTTCTCAAATGAAGTCTGTGTCATGTGGCACCATTGCTTGGAATCACTTGTAGTTCAGAGTGCTAGAGAGTTTCACACCCAGGGGCAGTGGTAAGACTACTGGGCGAAGGTGGGGAATGAATGGTTTTATTTACTAACATGAGAGGACTGACTGCAAAAGGTGAGGAAAACAAACAGAAAAACAAACCACTGAGACCTCCTCAGACAGATCACAATTGAGAGTACCTAAAATAAATGGAGGAATGAAATCAATTTTTCTCAAATACTTTGTATACACTTATATACTCTTTGAAAGTCTTTACCTTCCCTCTCTTTTGAAATTGTTCTTAAATATTATACTAGGAAAGGCCTGGGTGGGATAAAGAGTGGAAGCAAAGCCTTCTGAGCTTTAGTATATGTGGGGAGAAAATAAAGAGATTGAGGAGAGCCAGGGAAGTCTCCTCTGCAGCCAGGACTCTCAGGGGAGAAGGAGGACATACAGACAGACACTGGGATGAGCTTTGGAGGTCAGAGAACGTGGGGGCAAGTGGCTGTTCCCTGGGGACATGGGGAAGCAGACTGGGAGCCCCTAGGAGAGTTGCTGCATGTCATCACTTTCTCTAGGTTGTTAGAGCTCAGCAGGTAAATTTGGTGTAGGGCACCAGGCATGGACCCAGGCTCGCTACCCTGCAAGAGACAAAGAGGGGATGCAAAGACCTTTCCCCTATTGCCATAAAAACAAATACGCCCTCCTCACATCCCATATAACACCAATTCAAAAGGGACTGAGTTCATTTAAAGACAAGATTCAGTTTATGAGGCTGAACAAAAGTGACTAAATTGGGCTAAATATTTTCCTCTGCTCCTCTCCCCTTTACCTTGTGCTGGGGGCACTCAGGAGAAAGATATGATCAGTTCATTTAAAAATAAATAAATGAATTATATTTCCTCTGTGCATTTAATGTACTAAATGCATTTGTGACTTTAGTCCATATTCATCCATATAAACCTAAAACTATGTCTGATTTTACTTTTTTAAAACTTCTTCCTCAAATTATTGGCTTTTTAGTAAGAAAGATCCATCACATGTAAATGCTTTTTAAATATCTAATATATGTGCAGCACTGTGCTTGATGTTGACAAATAGTAACTGAATGCCAAGTGTGGAGCACAGACCTGACATGACTTTTGCAAAGGAAGGAAGGGAAAGGAAGGGAGAAAGGAGGGGAGGGGAGGGGAAGCGGGGGAGGGGGGAGAAAGGGAAAAGGAAAAAAAGGCAACTTGACTCTATAATTCCAGATCAGGGCACCTAGCATATGTCACTTGGTAAAAGCAGCTGATGGTCTAATTCCTGTTGTCAGTCTCCCTGGCCTCAACACACACACACACACACACACACACACACACACACACGCACGCACATGCGCACTCACACACACCCAGGACAATCTGTTGATTAGCAAAAGAGAGATTTTTAATTTGCTACAGCAAAGGAGAGCATCTGCTTAACAGAACCAGTGGTGGCTCAAAAGGAGGAATGTAGGCAAGGTTTCTTGTAGGATTTTGGGTGCCTCAGCTGGATTATTTTAAATCAAGTCTAGCATGGTGGAAAACTGACATAGCTGGGCAATATGTGATATTAAGAGCTTTGAATTTGTGGGCTTGTAGTTTAGGGTCTTCCAGAGAGTCTTGAGGAACAATTCGATAGTCTTGATACATAAGCTATTGTAATTGCTTCCCAGTCTTCGAGGAGCAGATATTTTCTGGGATACCTAGTTGCCTGTGAACACAGGAAAGTACTCCTGGCCCTAGTATTGTTTAACACAGTGCAGCTGGTTTCAATTCCCATTAGTGTTAAAAGGTAATTTTCAGAAAGAGGTAAAATCAGGAATTTTATACTGATATAAAAATAAACAAATACTAAAAGATTACATTTTACTTATTTAATGAGAACCAGGCAGATGTACCGGCTATCAGTTCTGAAGAAAAGATAACAATGACAAATATACATGGAGTAAAAGAACCGAATTGTAAATGGAGACAAAACTGGTCTTAGCGCGGGAGAGTGGACAGTAAATTACGACTCTGTTGGGCAAGTAAGAATGTGCATGTCTAGCAACTTAGAAAAGAAACAAAATAGTTTAAAGACCATGAAAGACTAGACTCTCACAACCCAGAAGGGTTTTGCCACATGTCCATAATGTGGATGTGCCATATGGGAACAATGCATGTTTTCCATTGAATACAATTTTTCTACATTGGTATTCTTTGACAGTATTTATATCTAGTTATAGGGAACCAATCCGCTTGGCATGGCAAATGTAGCCCAGCCCTATCTGAAAATCGACAGGCGCAAGTCGGCACACAGGACCCAAATCCACGGGTCAGCATTCCTGTGGGAAACCAGGCCTGCATTATATCTCGGCTGCTTTGAGGCTTGCTCTTGCTAAAACTCTCTCACCCTGAGTTGAAACAGCAAATGCTTACTGCATACCTTTAAAGTAACTTCCTGAAGTCTGTGCTAATTCTCCCAAGGACTGAGGGTAACCAAACCAATCACTCTTATTGTTTCCTTACATTTGCAACATTTTTCTTTGTTAATCTGTAAAAAGTAATCAGTAACATCCTTTCCTTTGCTATCTGCAAAAAAATAATCACCTAAAGCAAACCTGAGCATAATGAATAAGAACCTTCTTTGATGTGTGCTATTAGAAAGCAATAAAAGCCTGTCCAGGCGAGGGTCAAGGCACTCTCTCTCTCAGACAGTGGCAGTGCCGTCCCTTTTTCTCCAAAGGACTTCAGTAGTCTGTGTGAATTTGTTTGTTGCATCCACAACACCGCGGACACTGCTGGCCAGTGTCTGCATCATCTAGTGAAGTTTTTACCTTCCTTGCTTCTCCATCACATCTACATGAGCCTCATTGTCAAAGATTGGACAAGAGTGGATCCACTCTTTCTACTACATATCTCTGATCTACTCCTCTAGTCTCTTCTGTCAAAAAAGAAAACAAGATTAACATAAGGTCACTCATTCCTGATCAGGCCCTATTTCCACTCCTCAGAATTTACAAATTAAACTTTAAATAATTTATTGTCATAGTTCAGGTTTCAATGACAAACCATGGCGGCTTATAGCCACACTGAAAAGGGGAAATGAGAGGGCCCTGGACCGGGGCTGGAGGTACCCACTAACAGAAAAAGCCTAAAAGAAGATGTGGGGCTTGACTGACAGCCAAGGTTCAGCTGGAAGAATAAACCAAGTATCCATGGGAAACAGTAATTACACGAAGCTCACCCCAAATTTCACAGCTAGTTAACCACAGAGCACGGTATTCAAATGCTGGCCTAATTCCAATTTATCTCTTGCATTCTTTTTCTTCTCTTTCATTTCAAACCTGATATCCTTCCTACTAACAGAAGTGTAGGTTTAGTTGAAAGGGTTTTCTCTCTTGGTTAGATCAGTCTACCTCTAGCAAACATCCTTTACCATCTAGGTAAAATGTACTTCATTCCCAGCTATGAGCTTATTCTTTGAGAATCTTGGAATTTGTTTAAAAAATCCAAGTATTGTTTATTTGCATCAATTGTGGAGCCAATCAGTTTACCATTTGTGAAAGACAAAATTCACCAAACAATTAAAGAGATGATTCTATTCAAACTATTGCAATAGGAGGGCTATTCATTAATAATAAACACTTTAAATGAAGGGAAGGAGCTTGAAGATTTACCAAGGTAGGTAGGCAAGGGAGTGATCCATGTCATCCACAAGTTAAGGGAATCAGGAGGGAGAATGGAGACTGGTCCTTATCCTGGAATTTGTGAGGGAGGGTTGATCATTTTTGGACACCCACTTCCCAGAACAGAAAAAGGCGAGGGGGATTTCTTAACAATCACTCTTTCTTGGTGCACAGGGCTCAGGTAAAGTCTAGTATCTTTATCACTCAGATCTCTTTCTCTATCCCAGGTTCCAAAAGAAAATCTCCCAAAACACTGCATTTCCTTTGTGTTCTGCTGGAGGATGTCATGGTCCTAATATGCCTTCCCCAACCTCCTCTGATGATCTCATTCATTCTCAATGAGTCATTGGATATAGGCGTGTCCAGCACGTTTGACAAACAGCAAGATGTTTTCTGTCACAGTCTGGATGCCCCTCCTGGTTGGCCATACTAGGTCTGCCTTCGTGGAGCCCCTTCTTTATAAGAACCCCATGACCACCAGAGCTGGGCTTCACGCCCAGGTCAAAAACCACTTTCTTCACAAATGTTCATGCTTTGCTTTCCACCTTGTTCTATTCTGTTACAGAATTTGTGGAATCCGTTTTTGTCTTTTGGGAGGGTGGTAGTAGGGAAAACCCAAGTGATAGTCATTTGAGCTACAGATCCAGATGAGGGCCAGCTGCGGTCCCATCTTCATCATGATGCTTATAGTCCCATTCTGTTCAATGCCAAGGAAAATTTTCTTGCAATTTCCTCAAGGTGGAGATTGGATGAGGCTTTATTTATGGTTTTCCCTCATGTTAAGGGACAAGTATATGGGATTCCATCTTTAGAGAGATATGGTCCCTGTTGGACATCTGGTGGAGCCTGGGTTTTGAAGCACTCATTCTGCTTTCATGAATTTTCTCATCATCCCCAAAATAGTGTTCAAAATGCATTATCAGTTTTGCCTGTTTTGCAAATGTCCTAAGGAGGAAGGTGGCTTAACTGCTCAGGTTCCAGATTTCATTTAGATGTTGTTCTAATAATTTCTTATTATTTGGCATCTGTTGAAACTTTTAGGAAGACATTTTTAAAAAAGATTATTTGTCATTTTTAGTTGTTTTCTTCAGAAGATTGGTCTCAACAACAGACTCTGTCATATTACCAGAAATGGGAATTCCACTGGACCTTGCAAAGGAAGTGATGTGATACTGTCACTGATTATCAGGATACTTTTGGTTGCTAGGAACAGAAAACACAACTCATACCAGCTTACACAATAACTAACTGATCACATAACAAAAAAAACCAAGGATCACAGTGGACTTCAGGAGTAGTTAGATCATGGCTCTACCTTGGTTTCTCTATGACTTTGTTTACTCTGCCCTTTTCCATGTGTTGGCCTCATCCTCCAGTGGGCTTTATGAGATGAGAGAGAGTACTAAAAGAAACTGGCACTATATCTTCCGTGCTCACAGTTATGGGGAAAGAAGGGCTTCCAACAAACACTGAACTTATCACTATGTCTGAAAAATTCAATGACTATAGGTAGTAGCGTCCTCCTGAAGCTGGTTAGGTTTAGTTGTATCAATTAGGGTCCTCCTGAAGCTGAACAAGTATCCTGGCCATTCATATAGCAAAGTTGCTATACAAAAAAAAGAAAAAGAAAAAGAAAACCTTGAAGAGTCAGAAAGCTTTGGAGCATTGAAGTATGTGAGAGAAGAGAGCTGAAGGACCGATAAGGTGTTAAAAGAGGTCACCACAAAGATAAAACTGACAAAGATAAAACACACTTTTGCTGAGGACTGGTGCTATCTGAATATGGAGAAGCAATTTCAATGAAATATAGTGGCTTTATAGCTCAAAATTAAAGAACCACAATTCTTATTATATTTAAAAGTACTTGTCAGTTTTTTTCTTATTAAAACATTATTATCCAGGAACATTTTTCCCCCCACACTCATTGGCTTTTGGCTTGGCTAATGCATTTTCTCTCTTTCTTTCTCTCTTTTTTTGGCACCTTCTCTGCCCCTTCTCACCCAGTCTGGCTCTTCTGCCCTGCAGAATGACGAGGCCGGGTCCTCTCCCACTCAGCCCTCCCCCGTCTCGTACCCACCACGGCTGCACTTTCCCACCCAGGACATCCTCGCAGCTTATGACGCAGGCCGCCTTGGGTATTTCTGCTCAAGGTAACCACATGCCGTTCTAAAAATTCCACCGAAAAAGTGGCGCTTTGCCTCATTCTTTGGGCTGTTATCTCATAGTACGTTTTCTGACCAAGTACACAACTACCCGGCGGGCCTAGAAGAAGTGCTGTGTAGACAGCAGTTCGACTTCAACACTGAGCCACTTGGGAATCTAGCTGATGGGTGGGGAGGGGAGGTTCTAGCTCCTTACTTGTCCATGGAGGTCTTCACTTCAGAAATATAAGATTCACATTCATCCTGCCTGGTGTCAAATGGGCTTTTCCTGCCAGAATTATCTTGTGATTATTTGGAGATGTATCAGTTCCTTCGCAAGCGCATTTGGCTGTAGAAGCCTATGTAGCAGGTGTGTGGCAAGGCAATGGCCCAGCTCTGCAGCGATTCCTCTTAGAGCAAACTTCTCCATGAACATGAGGACTGATAGGCCTCATGAAGGCTCCTTGGAGAGCAGTGTGCAGTGCTTAGGAGCTTTTGTCTATTTGTTCGTGTATTATTAAGTCCTGGCTTGTGTGGCTCAGTTGGTTGGAGCGTCATTTGGTAAACCAAAAGTTCATGTGTTCGATTCTGTCAGGGCACACGTCTGCTTGTGGGTTCAGTTTCCATTCACGGTGAGTGCAAGGGGCAACAGATCAGTCGATGCTTCTCACATCAATGTTTCTCTCTCTCTCTCCCTTTCTCCCTCCCTCTCTAAAATAAATGAACAAATGAGGATTAAAAAAGTAAAATATATTTTTTTAAAAACACCAGCTGGTGTAGCTCAGTGAATTGAACATGGGCCTGCAAACCAAAGGGTCGCCGGTTCAATTCCCAGTCAGGGCACATGCCTGGGTTGCAGGCCAGGTCCCCATGAGGGCCATGTGAGAGGCAACCACACACTGATGTTTCTCTCCCTCTCTCCTTCCCTTCCCCTCTCTCTAAAAATAAATACATAAAATCTATTAAAAAACACCAATATGAAAGTGTATATAAGTAATGTTAGTCAGATTTTCTTCCTGGCTACAATGTTCAAGTGGAAATTATTTATACAAGTATAATTGTGATTATAGCAATTGTATGACTTAAAATAAGCTGAGCTTCTTTCACCATAAACCAATAAAGTGTCTTGTGAAAATAGCTTAAAGACTCTTGTGAGTAGAGAACACTTTTGAGTATCTATGGATAAAAATAAACTTTAGAATTGTTTTAAAAGAACATTTTTAAACAGATTTTATTTATTTATTTTTAGAGAGGGGAAGGTAGGGAGAAAGAGAGGGAGAGTAACACCAATGTGTGGTTGCCTCCTATGCGCTCCCTAATGGGGACCTGGCCCTCAACCCAGGCATGTTCCTTAGACTGGGAATTGAACCTGTGGCCCTCTGATGAGCAGGTCAGCACTCAATTCACTGAGCCACACCAGCCAAGGGCTAAAAGAAACTTTTTTAAGTTACTTGCTGAATTCCCACTCAGCACTAGGTGCTTTTCAGACCTAGCACAGGTCTAGGCACCTTCTGGGAGGGAGATCCAGTACTGAAAAGCTTGATTCTAGAAATGTCTACAAAATAAGTATTTGGTAAAGAAAAAAAAAAAGCAAAAAAACATCGATAAAGAAGACTTTCAACTCTGATATTTTTACAATTTGAAGTCTGTTTTCAAAAGGAGAATTGAGGGCTGGCTTTAGCTCAGCGGGTACTTCGAGGTTCAAGCATTACTTCAAAAGGAGAATTGAAGCTTCCTGTTGTTTTTTAGCTTGAGATTTTTTGAAAGGCAGGAGATCTTTGAAGTCTAATGAGAGAAAAACAAGAAAGGCTGGACGTTCAAAACCATGTGAAGTGGAAATATTGGGAGGCCTCAGACAAGTCAGCTCATTGCCCTGAACCAGTTTTAATTCACAACATGATTGATGATTTTCACATCAAAAATTGTGTTGGACAGAAATTTCATGGGCCAATATGCCGTATTTCACCATACCCCTCCTGTACGAGGCTCCACCACGCAATGAGGAGAATGGATTCACTGTCAATGAAGGTCCCGTGGAAAACAGGGACTTCTGCTTTGTCAGTGTCTGGGTTTTATCATCAGTTCAGTCTTTGCTGTTGAAAAGTGAATTACAGTAATGAGCTCTTATGTATACAGTCAAGATGAAGAAATAGGGACAGCATGCTGGTTAAACAGAGACTCCTCTATACCTTAACAATCCTGTTTAGGGCTAGACAGGTTTTCGGAGCCCAAACATTTCATTACCTTTCAAAGGACTTGATCTGGTATCTAGTGCTGCATAACAAACCATCACAAACTACAGTGGTTGTTTATTATTGTTACCTTTCACAGTTCTGGGTGTTGAAAAGGTTTAGTTAGGCAATCCCTACTTAGAATCTGAGTCATTTTTGAGACTTTCCCTCTTGCATCCTGGGAAGGTTCAAGTAGTATATGGAGGCAGAAAGAGCCGGTGTCCTTCGGCAATCTCTCTGTGGTCTCTTCACGCAGTCATTCTAGCGTGGCAGCTTGAGAGCAGCTAGCTGCCTCCATGGAAGATCTGGCTGCAAAAGCACTTGTCCTGGGAGAGCCATGCCTGCGTCCCATGGCCTCCTAGGTCCCAGCGGCAGAAGTCAGCTGTGTCCCTTCTAGTACATTTTAAACTTAGAAGAATTGAGTCACTGAAACCATAATCAAGAGAAGGAAATAAACCCAACTTTTGATGGCTAGAATATCAAAGAATTGAAGATATTTTAAATTCTCTACAAAGTCTGTCATTTCACCTCAAGAACTTTATTCTTTTAGCTCTGTGGGCTTTCTAAGAGTCTTATATCCAAGGCATACTAATCTCTGGAAGTAGAAGAATCTTCATCTATAATCATTTTCTAATTTAAACAGCAATTAGCATACAAATTCATGACAACTAAGCGCCAAGACCATTAGGAGTAGGAAAATGGCCCCTGTGGTGAGCGAGATGGAGAGCTTTCAGGGGAATAGCAGGGGAACTAAGGTGGCTGGTTGAGACACAGCTGTGAAAGGAAAAATAGACTGAATGTCAGCAGAGCGTTCCTGAGTTCTGGTGCCTGTCGTTAAACTAGCCCTTAGTGTGACTTTGGTTGGCAGGTCACTTCCCCTCTGGGGCCCCATTTCCCTCATTTGTAGAATACAAAATTGAATTAGATGATTTTTAAGGCCTCTTCTGGATCTTGCCCATTATTATGGCTTTAAACACTGACACATTTCCTTAATAGGCAAGAAATTAAAAGTCTTGACACTTGGCTGTCATATCATCTGTGCCAACATTTAATGGATTGAGACAAATCGCTGATGGTGAAAGACACCCTAGCCAGGATGTCAGCAGACACCTCATTCAAGTGACAAGGGGCGGAGGCAGCTGGCATATTTACCATTCAGATGAGACAGAAAAGGAGCCATGCCCACTGTGGGCCTTCACTGGGAAAAAGCA
Organism: Micronycteris hirsuta; assembly: GCA_004026765.1. Lineage (NCBI taxonomy): Eukaryota > Metazoa > Chordata > Mammalia > Chiroptera > Phyllostomidae > Micronycteris > Micronycteris hirsuta. The sequence goes on from PVJI01002845.1 coordinate 19,720, forward strand.
GCATCAAACATTATGTGCTTTCCTGATGCTCAGGTACTACCTCCCACTTTGATCACAGTAAAGGAGAAAGTATAATTTAAGAGCACTTGTTACTGCAATTTAAGAGCATTGGTGACTGTTTTGACTTTCAAAGGGAGGACACCAAGCCTTGATGACCTTTTGTTCAATGGTGTGGGGTTCCTTAATGAATTTTAGGATACGATAGGTATTAAAAAATTGTACTTCATTGAAAAACTATACATAGGCCATAGCACTTGCTGTTGGGCAGTCTGGTTCCAGGCCTGTTCATAGTCTTAGGGCAATTTTAAAATTGTGGGTAACTGCCCTGGCTGGCATAGCTCAGTGGATTGAGTGCGGGCTGCAAACCAAAGGTTTGCTGGTTCGATTCTCAGTCGGGGCACATGCCTGGGTTGCGGGCCAGGTCCCCGGTGGGGGCCATGTGAGAGGCAACCACACATTGATATTTCTCTCTCTTTCTCCCTCCCTTCCCCTCTCTAAAAATAAATAAATAAAATCTTTAAAAAAATAAATAAAATAAAATTGCGGGTAACTGTGGGTATGCAAACTCTGTCTTGTCCAGTGAAGTTTCCACTGACTTCTCTCCCCACTGTAGAAAAGCCATTTTGCCTCCATTTACATTTTGATTTCTTTATATATTTTTTGCCTTTTGACCTTTCCTCTGAACCAGCTCCTTAATATTATATGAATTAACTAAAATCTTTAAAACGTGTCCATTTTGATATGTGTAGAAGAGTCATTATTTGGCCATTTTCTGAAAACTGTCTTTTAACTTAAGGTTAGACCCGGACTTAGTTTAAAATAGTGATTGGAGAGAGATTTAAATGTCTCTCCATTAGAAGTGAACAGGTTTTTGGAGATTGAGGGACTGGCAGATTTAGAAAGGGAGAAAACAATCAGGCACCTGCAAAGCTATGAGGGGGAGTGGGAGAGCCCAATGAACATGCAACCTCTGAAGGCTGGAGAGTGAGGAGGGACACGGAGGGGAGTGGTGGCCCAGGGGAAAGACAAGTGAGAAACTTTCATGGAAGGGGGAACAAAGAACTTCAAAGATACTCTGATCTGCTGGTAGACTATGTTGATGTGTGTCTGCGATGCCTCAGTGGACCCTTTCTATTGCCTTAACGATTTGGTAATAAATGATTGCACCCAAAGCTTTGCATTCACAACATTTCATGAGATGCAGAATGGGGATGTTCTATTACGCGTCAGTGGCAATGTGAGGACAGTCGCTGGGCTGTGTGACAGCAGGGATACAAGTTACGGCAGAGGAAACCCAGAAAACCAGAAGCCCTCCCCCCTCCAAAACTTACAGAGATATCGAGGGCGGGGAGCTGTGTCTCACCCAGGGGATGTGACTTTGAGCTATGTTACTGTAATAATAAAAACATGGTGACCTCAGAAGTACGGGACTGACATCAAAGCAGATGAAACTTAGATCACAGGAAAAATGGAAAAGAAGGACTTGTTTCCCACAATGGTACTTCACACCACCTTTCCTCTGAGAACAATTAAAAATGTGATAACTTTTAAAGATTTTATTTATTTATATTATTAGAGAGGGAAAGGGAAGGGGAAAGAGAAGGAGAGGAACATCTGGTTGTCTCTTGCATGCCCCCGATTGGCTACCCGGCCCACAACCCAGGCATGTGCCCTGACTGGGAATTGAACCAACAACCTTTTGGTTTACAGACTGGCACTCAATCCACTGAGGCACACCAGCCAGGGCAAAAAATGTGGTACCTTAAAACAAATGTACTTCAGGGTACTGAAGAGCTAAAAGAGTAAACAACTGAACCAGGATGCAGAAGACACAGAGAGGTGAATATGATGTTGACATCTCTTTAGCCGGAGCCACCAGATAATTTCAGGAAAGACATCTGAGTGGTGCATGTGACAGCCTCCCAAGGTTGGCTGTCAAAACTTGGAGTAAAATCCTCAGGCTTCAGGCCAAACCCGCCAAATTACACCCAAGAACCCATATCCTGGAAGTTAGCCGGCCCTCACATTATCATCCTGCTTCCAATCACTGGGAGGCCCAGAAAGGTTCTATCTTTATAGTTAGATTAGGGTGGTCAAAATGTTGGTGGCTGCAGGTACCTGGCAGACACAAATGAAATCTTCTCTGGAGGCAGATAATCAGCCTAAATTTCAAATTTTTCTTTAACTAATTTTTATCACAGGCTTTGTTTTTGTGTTTTGAGCAAGCTAGCAAAAGGAAAATCCCTTAATCTGATAAATGGTGTCTACAAACAACTAAACAAAATCAACAACTATAGCCAAATTATACTAAGTAGTGAAAGGTTGTACTGGTTATAAATGTAATTATTTTCAATTTGAGTTGATAGTTTATTTGACCTACATAAGCAGGAGTCTGGAAGTAGGTGGCTCAAAGTTCAGGCCAGCGTCTCTGTGATTCTTCTATGTAGTGGTTGGGAACCCAGATTCTGCTGCCAGACAGCCTTGCTTCAAACCCTAACTCCACTCTTTCTTAGCTAATCCAATCAATCCGTGGGATCAGTCTTTTCATTTGTAAAATAATGAAAATAATACCTATTTTCAGGATGATTGAAGTGATTTAAAAGGTCTAATATAGGAAAATCACTTAGAATAGTACCTGGTACATAGTAAGAGCTGTATAAATATTAGCTATTGCTATGGGCTCAATTATATGCCTCCAAAATTAATATGTTGAAGCCATAACCTCCAATGTGATGGTATTTGGAGATGGGATCTTTGGAAGGTGATTAGCTTTAGGTGAAGGCAAGAAGGTAGGGCCTTCATGATGAGATCAGTGTCCTTATAAGAGGATACTTTGCTCTCTCTCTCCTTCCTGTGAGAACTCAACCAGAGAGAAGGTGGCCATCTGCAAGTCAGGGATAGAGCTCTTCCCAGAAATCAAGTTGGCTTAAACATTGATCCTGGACTCTCCAGCCTCCACAGCTGTTAGAAATAAATGTCTGTTTAAGCCACCCAGTCTCTGGTATTTTGTTATAGTGCCCTTAATAGTATTGTTTCTAGAACTCCAATGATTTTCCTTAAGTCCACCTGCCTTCATGCACTGGCACAAAGAAATGCATGAGCTGAAGTTTGCAGTATAAAAAGAAAAAAATAGTTTAATACAGAATTGGCCACTTTGGAGATGGAGAGCTTATATCCAAAAAATAATGACACTCTGATGGCATATAGGTTATGGATTGACAGCATGGCTTAGGGGTCACGCTAAGAGTTGGCTGGTCACAGGTAAGGTAAGGGTGCATTTCATCAGGTCTTGAGGATAGTTCTGAGGTCTCTTATGGCATCCCTCTGTGCTGGCTCATGGGAAAGTGGCAAGGGGGCTGTTCCACTTTAGGGTTCCACAGCTGGAACATAACTTAGGTCAAAGATGTTAACTCTAGCCTGCCAGAGGTCCTGAACATTAGCAGTCAGGGCTACTGCTTTCTGCTGCCTGGGGTGGGGGGGTTTGAAAATGCTAGGTTCCTGAGGAGTGGTGGGGGAGAGACAGAGACAGAGACAGAGAGACAGGGAGAGAGAGAGTTTTCTAGAGCTAGGATTTAAAACTAAATTTAATCAGAGCCGAAGGGATCCTCAGTTTCAATATAATATAACTATTATATTGTTTAATTGCATCTACATTTCATCTGCAAAAGGGGAAAGGGAATAAAGGAAGTGCTGTGCCAATTGCCACTGGATTTTTTAAAATCAGGAAATAAAAAGCTTTCCTAGAACTCTCACATGTATAGAAGAGTTTCCCTTACATCATATTCAGCAAAACTAAGCTTAACTGTGAACTCATCACTGGCCAAGAGAAATGATGAAGTGTCATTAGATCGTTTATGGGGGCTGGAGCAGGGAAGTGCATTTACCTGAACCAGGCAGGGTTCTGTTAGCAGGGAGGAGTGCTGGAGGAGAACACTGAAGGGGCAGACAGCAAGCTCTGCCATACACGCTACGTGTTTGTCTTTGCTCTGGAGGGACAAAATTGTGCTTCATTGAAAATCTAAGCACTGTTGGGGGTGTCCAACTGGTGGCCCATGGGCCACATGTTGACCAGGATGGCTATGAATGTGGCCCAACAAAAAATTGAAATTTTACTTAAACCATTGTGAGATTTTTTTATGATTACATTTCACAATGTATGTGATGTGTGGCCTAAGACAACTCTTCTTCCAGTGTGGCCCGGAGATGACAAAAGGTTGGATACCCCTTGTAGGTTATTCTGTTCTTGGTTATCTGATCCTATGGGAACTATTTTATAACTCTGTAAATTGTAGATAACTGATAACAAAGCAAAATAATTTTTGTCTATAGACATGTAAATGAATTCCTTACATTGGCAGATTTTCTCTCAGGGGAAACCCACTGTTTCCCATTTACATACTCATTTCAATATTCTTGAATATTAAGTTTTATTTTTCCTGAATATCAACTCATAGCATGAACGGAAACCCTAAGCCATGCTGTCTTGTGGTTTCGCCCCATATAATCCATAACCTATATGCCATCAGGGTGTCATTATGTTTTGGATATACGCTCTCCATCTCCAAAGTGGCCAATTCTGCATTAAACTATTTTTTCTTTTTATACTGCAAACTCCAGCTCATGCATTTCTTTGTGCCAGTGCATGAAGGCAGGTGGACTTAAGGAAAATCACTGGAGTTCTGGTAACAATACTATTCAGGGCACTGTAACAGATTCATCTTTGAACTGGTTGAAACGTCTTACCAATTTCCTCCTTAATGAGTTAAATAAAATCTTTAACATTGTAATCTTGACTCATGACTTTTTTTCTTGAAAATTATCTTATGTATATATTTTAAAACAGTGATGTAAGTTTTATTTTTCCAACTGTTTTCTTTGTTGACACTGCTCACCCCCAGATGTCCCTGTTTCCCCTCACCAGGTCCCCCTCCTCCCAGTCCCTGTCCCCCCTTCCATCTGGCCACCACCACACTCTTGCCTGTGTCCATGGACTGTACATGTATGTTCTTTGGCTAATCTCGTCACCTTATATTTTAACAATCAGAAAAATCTAAATCTCTCAAATGCCATACTTTGTTTGCTTGTTCATTGGCTTTTAACTCAGGAATCAAAAGAATGTCTAAAATACAATAGGAGCTCAATTAATATTGAATAGATGGATGGATAGATGGATGAATAGATGGATGGATGGATGGATGGATGGGTGGATGGATGGCTGGGTTAAATGGATATATGGGTGAATAATAGCAGTTAACTAAGGGCAACAGAGTTCCATTAGAGAATAACTATTCATTAAACTACTATCCTTGATGGAAATATTTCTTAAGAAGATGCAATTCCTTTGCTGATTTGCTAATCCGAAAATAGCATCCTACCATATAAATCTCCTCAGGAAAAAAAAACACTCCATAACTAATGAATATGGGATATTATTTGAGATAAAATACTTTTTATATGAATTAAATTTATTACATAGCTTATGAGTTAGAATCCCAGAAGGAAGTTAGTATGATGTGCACTTAGAATAAGGGTTGTTGTTATTATTTATTTAGATGATCAACGTTCTTTTCATTATAAAGGCAATTCATGCTTATTTTAACCAAATGTTCAAAATGTATAAAGAAAAATTTAATAATGCTTTTTCCCAGGTGCCACACACCCAGCTTACTAAAGTTAAAGGTTTAGTGCGCATTTTTCCATGGCTTTTTATTTTCTTTTTCTTTCTTTTTTTAAAGATTTTATTTATTTATTTATTTATTTATTTATTTATTTATTTATTTTTTACCTTTTTTTTTAAAGATTTTATTTATTTTTAGAGAGAGGGAAGGGAGGGAGATGGAGAGGGAGAGAAACATCAATGTATGGTTGTCTCTCACATGGCCCTCACTGGGGACCTGGCCTGCAACCCAGGCACGTGCCCTGACTGGGAATCGAACTGGGACCCTTTGGTTCCCAGCCCGCGCTCAATCCACTGAGCTACACCAGCCAGGGCTAAAGATTTTATTTATTTTTAGACAGAAGGGAAAGGAGGGAGAAAGAAAGGGAGAGAAACATCAATGTGTGGTTACCTCTCACGTGGCCCCCACTGGGGACCAGGCCTGCAACCCAGGCATGTGTCCTGACTGGGAATCAAACCGGTGACCCTTTGGTTCACAGCCCACACTCAATCCACTGAGCTACACCAGCCAGGGCTCCATGGCTTTTTCTAAATAATGGTTCTAGGTAGGACTTGGTCAGTGACTTCTAGTTTTCTTATTTTTTGCCTCGGCTTCCAATTTAGGGCCATCCAGAGAAAGCCACATATATTCTCCAAACCAATCACATTAAACATACTCCTTCTTGTTCATCCACATCCCTCTTCCCCTTGCAATCAGGGTATGTATGTATACCTGAGCCTTCTCTGGTTTCCCCTATAAAGCTTTCCTGCACCTCAAGTTGCTTTAGAGTCTCTGACAAATGTAAATGATGGCGGGCAACTCCCTTGCTATATAATAGTAAGCTTGAATAGTCTACGTTAGTTTTCATTTGGCAGTCTTTATTTCCACACACTACATCTCTGGGTGAAGAAGTACAGGAAGCGGGGATAATGTGATTTCTAGCACTTGGCATGTTTCAATGCATAAAGGAATGATCACAAACGTTTTCCTGGGGGCTGATATTCAGAAGTGGATGAAGAAAAAAAGATTTACAGATTTAGAGAAAAAAAGCAAAGTTTGCAATGATGCGGAAAAGAATCTGGAAAACAGGGATGCTGATGGCACCCCTCTAAGGTGCCATCACCTTAGAAAGGTAAATCGAACCATTCCACTGTCTAGTTTTAACATCTAAATCAGAGTCATAGAAAGGCTGAGAAGCCATAAAGTGGTGTGCATCCCTAAATAAGAATTCTGCAGCAACAAAAATAGCTGATTCCACAACTTCCTGACCCCAAGCCCTCTCTGCGAGTAATCTGCACTGCAGCCTTCACTGAGATGGTGGAATTGCCACTTCCCTCCAGTGTAATGCATTAGCTTTTCAGAGAAAGGAAGTAAATTGACACATAAAGTAAACATTTTTTTTAAATGTCAGAGAAATCTCAAAAAAGCCCCATATATAATTTCATTCTTTACTTGTGGACCAAAGCAAAAATGATTATTTAGTATGAGATACTTATAGGCTATTTTGTGAAATATATACTATATGAAAATGATTTTCAAAAATATAAAATCAGTTTGTCATACTGATTGAACACAGTTAAAAATTTTATTTAACTCATATAACATGGGGGCGCTAAATAGAAATTATCATTGATTCAAAGGAAAACTGAAAACAGCACAGATTTATTTGTATGGGAGAAGGAAATGTTGAGATGAATTGCACATTCAGTGAATTGAATTGCAAACAGAACTGTTTTCTCCCAGGGCTGAGTCGGGATGGGATGGGGAAGAAGTCAAATTACAACTAGACAGGAACATATACATTACATGCATCTTACAAAGAGTTGCAAAATAACTCAAAGACACTAATAACGAACATGGCTAGAATCTGATAATCCAGAGGGTATGCTTAGATGATGCATAGTTTTGCACCATAAGTAATTTTAGAAGAATAATATTCATAGGGTTAATAAAGGCCAACTTTCAGTAACTCCTGAGAAGGCACTGAGTAACAAGAGCTTAGTGTGGGTGAACTCTGTCCCACAGAGCTCTCCTGGCCTCCATGGATGAGAGTAAATCTACCAAGACATGATCTGCTTGGGGAGAAAAGGCTGGCCAATCTCTCAGAGGAGAAGGGCCTTAAGCACCTCTTTCTCGGGGCTTTTATTAGGTTTAGTTTGCATAGGAATACAGGGCGTATATGTAAAGCTCATCAATCATTGTCAAGCAGTAATGATCAAGGAATAGATAACATTTAAAGAACTAGAAGCTCATATTCTAAGTCAGGGTCAGAGTCAGATAGATAGAGTGATAAAGGGCCATAAAACTTTGGGAAACAAACCCATTTTATGCTTGAAGCCTAAACAGCCAACATAGATTAACCTAAGGGTATTCTTAGCAAAGCAGGACTCACAGTATTTCATGCATTCTTTTTCAGGCCTAATTGCCCCTGGGAACCTCCTGTAATAGTATAGGGCTGCACCCCCCTTATCTGGCATTCTTTCAGGCTTGAGTCAGGCCAGAGAAACAAAGTAGCCAAGACAGTAGGAGACTTCCTGTAGTAGAATGAGGACTCAGGCTATAAGGTGAGGGGTGAAGGTCCATCACCCCTTTTCTTTAGTCTCTTAAGTCTTTCCCTGATGGTCCCTTCACAACCATGCCTGTCTTAGGTTGTTTCTCCCTTGAGGAATCTTACCTGTCATTGGCTACCCAGTCATCCGCCAGGGCCAAGCAGGGGAATATGAGAGAGGGGATACGTTTTTCTCTCCTTAGTGACTTATGTCCCTAAGACCTTTTCACTCAGCCTTGGCCTTGGGGGTTACAGCTTCTGAAACCAGGCAGGGTGGTTCCCAACAGCTTGGCTTTAGTCTGTTGCAGAGTTGCTTAATTTGGAGTGACTATATGAAAGTAGTTGGGAATATCCAAGCATCACAAATTCTAACATGTCACTTAAAAAGCTTCAAAGTACTACATTTCAAACTCTAGGTGCATAAAAGAGAGTCCACTTCTCCCCTTTCACCCCACCCTTGCATCCTTACCAATATTTATTATTTACTTTCACTTTGTAGTTCCCAGGATTTTCTTCCTTCAATGATATTTATTGAATTGTCTCCATAGGCTTGGCCTTGCTCTCTCCCCTGAGGATTCAGGGATGGACAAATCTTGCTCCTTATTCAGATGTATTACTCACCTCTCTATGTGCCACTCAAGCACCTGTATGTGGGGGGGCAGGGGGAGTTAATTGCAGATATAAACATCTTGAGATCCCTGGGCTGGGAAAATGCTACAAAGACCTGTTGGTATTATAACGTCCTATTGGTATTCTTCTTCTGACTCTGTGTCTGTTTCCTGGTTCTGAGGCAAGTAGCATATGAAGTATGGAAAAGGATAAAAGCTCTTTGCATTAGCAGAACAACATTGAGAGGAGTCGGGATTACCTAAAGTAGGAGGATGAGGGATAGAGGTTATAAAAGCTTTCTCTTGTTAAAGCCCAATTAGCCAAAGACCACCAAGGACAAGTTTTTAGTTGGTCAAATGATCGTTTTTCACTTTTTTGTACTATAAATTATTTCCTAAACTATTTTGAAAACTGAAAACAATAACAATTTTAATGAAAACCTATAAGGAGTGGATCACCTAATTTTACTGAAGGGTGATGAGGATGAGAAATGAGCCACTGGGCCCACACGCTGATTTTAAATATCTCTTGCTCCAGGTAGAGAAAAATACTGGTCTGATAGACATATGGTTACTCACATCTGTTTTACATTTTTAGTAAGACAACTTTCATGTCTGATTCTAAAAATACAACTTTAACTATGAACAATGTTATCTGGAAATACAGACAGTGCTTTATTATGCACTTCAGAGTTTAAAATTTAAGTGCAAAATTAGCTGAATTTTTCATATCGGCTGATATATCCCCAGATAATCAGGGCTTTAGGTAGTTTATTTGCTTTCAAATGAAAGAGTCTTATTTAAGTGAGAGACACGCAGGTTTGAGAAGGTAATGTTTCAGGGTTGAAAGGCAATGTTTTGGTGCTGAGTTTAATTCATAAGAGTGTGAAGGGCAGAACAGAACAAACATCTCCATCTGCCACTCAGTTTGCGGCAGGCGTAGGGCAACTGCTTTGCAGTAGGCATTGCAGAATCAGTTTGCAAACAAAGCGTAAGGTGAGTCTCTTAACAGGCCTGGGGTTTGTATGAAATAAGATTAGCAACTAGGTTAGAACTGAGGAGCAGAGCCCTACAAAGTCTGAACAATAGTTGACTGTCTTGGTCTAATTATTCCTTAAAGAAGTGTCGGACTAAGATTACACAGCATTGCATTGGGCATATAGAGAAACACGGTTATAAATTATTTGTTTAAAATGGAATTTAGTTGACATCATTGAGCCATCTCCCTGAGCGAAGATGGAGACTCACTCTGTTATGAACACTTAAAGTGCTCATGTCAGCTGAGAGCAGGCAATACATTTGCAGCTCATTTGCAACCGTGACTGCACTTCTTATAATTGGACCTGAATTTGCCAAGCAGTCATCTTGGCAGACACTTGAATGAGACCGTGTTTGGCCTCGTGGCAGCAAAAGCAGAAAAAGCCCATCTGCAGAGAGTGGGAACGCTGAGCTGGCACAGAGGGAGAGGTGTATGACTGCAGTGAGAGGGAGAAAGTGATGGGAAGAGACAGCTCCATGTGGGGCCATGGGGACTTCCTAGTTTCTGACTCAATAATCTGCCACAACCGCTCCAGCTTGTCAAAATGCCTTTCTCTTATTTCCACCCAAATTTCCTTATTAAGATAACTGGGGTCCAGCAGTAAACTCAGGGGACTTAGTGTTTTTTAGTGTAGGTACCAATCTATGGCTCACTGTATTCTCTCACTGGCAAGCTCACAGCATCCCACCAGATAGTCGTTTTCCTGCCTTGGCGCACAACTGGTGGCCAGTGAAAGTGTTCTTCTTTAGTCAGGGCCACAAAGCCAAAAAGTACGCTCAGACATGTAGCTTCACAATGCCTTTAATCACTTAAAAATATTTTTGTGCCACCTTTGGTTGTGATATATATAGAAATTGTACATCAAACATGCCCTCATTTTTTCTTTCTTTTAAGTACAGTGTTTTTAGTTTCTTTTTCATGATGTGGTAATATGAAGTGACAGTAGATTTTAAATGATTTTAATTTTTATTTTATATATTATTTTACTAGGGCTATAACTCTCCCCCCACAAGAAAAGAAATACAAACAACAACAACAATAAAGCAAGAGAGTGCAATGTACAGGTTTCTGATGTATAAAGTCATGCAGTATTTTGGGAGGCAACTCTTCACAATTTGCTCCCTGAATCAAGCTGTGGAAATGGTTGCATGTAGATTGACTTAGAAAATGGTTACCAGTACAGACAAAAAAACAAACAAACAAACAAAAAAAAACCACAACTAAAAAAAAGAAACACAACTTCAAGGATTTTTCAGTGACAAAATTCCACATTTGTATTTCAAGGTAATGTAGTTTTAAAAAAAGGAAAAACTTCTTCATGTAAATTCTCCCTTTTCTTCTGGCTTAATGAATATCATTTATTCTGTATCAAATCTTTTATACGTTCTTTAATGTTCTTTTAAAATCTTTTATATGTTCTTCATATGTTCTTTTAATCTTTTACATTCAATCTTGTTAAGCACACACACAAAAAGAAAGTCTTTCTAAACTACATGAGTCTACTTGGCCCCAGAAAGTCCAAGCAAGTGATGATTATTAAAAAGGAAAGATTGTACTCATCATGTCCAAGTATGGTGGTCATGAGTATAGCTAATAGGACAGAGGAATGAAGTCCAAGTAAGAGTGGTCATTACGTGGGACTAAGGATGAGACAGAGATTGAAATTCAGGGTGTCCAAGCAGCTGGGAATTTGAGGAACAAAATCTCAGAGAGGCAGAAACTGCAGGGTTGTAGTTTTAACATCTGCCTGCAATCTTCCTTCAAGGCATTTGCCAAATTGTAAATTGAAAGGGTGATTGATCTTGATAGAACAAGCAGAAAATAGTGGAGTGTAGGAGATTTGAACAATGTCCTACCAACTGGACCTGGCATATTTAGAGTGGGACAACCTGAAGTTGGGGAACACTAGTTCATTTTAAGTGCAGAGGAAACATTTGCAATAATGGACCACATGCTGTTTCAAAGGCCTGAAATCCGAGTATGCATTGTGATCACTGTCAATTTAATTTATAAAAAAATGAAGATAGCTTGAAAATCCTGAAATGTTTGAAAATCAAGCAATAAACTTTTAAATAACCCACGGGTCAAAGAAAGAAGCACATGAAAATTAGAAAATTTTGAACTTAAAAAATGATATATTAAAACTTGTCATTTGCAGCTGATGTATTCTTAGGGGGTTATAGCTTAAAAAGCACACAGTAAAAAAGAAGATAATCTAAATTTTGACCAAGAGGCCTTAATGTTCCCCTGGGTTTGACTAAACTTTAGAAAGGCTTCTCTCCCTGACTCTAGGCCCCTGACTTCTCTCTTCTTAGAGCATTTACTTTAGAAAAATTGTAATCGCAAAATCCTTCTCTGCCTCTTTGAGATGTAAATCTTTTAAAAAGCTTCATACCAGTTTCATACTCCTGGACTCTTTCTCAACAACCTCTGAGCTATCCCTTTGAAATGTAATCACCCAAAAGGGAAGGAATATAGTCAATACTATTGTGATAAGTTTGCATGTGACAAATGATTATTAGACTCAGTGTGGTGATCACATTGTAAGGTATATAGATGTTGAATCATTATATTGTATACCTGAAACTAATAAAATATTGTATACTAACTATAATTAAATATACATTTTTAGAACACCATAAATCTATGGAAGGATAGAAGCCTAACTCAGTGAGTATCTTTCTCCAAGCAGTAAAACCACCTACTGTCAGGAAGAGAGGAGTAAGTTCATTTTTCCTCTGGGTAAAGGTAATTAGCAAATATAGATGCTCTAGGGTTCTCCTCACCCCAGTTCTTAAATGATTTCCCTGCTTTATTTCAGTAATGCTGAGTATCTAGACCTGGTCTGTTCTCTCTGCCCTAATGCTGACAATTTCTGCTTGCTCATTTTTTCCAGTGTGATATTTTTTGTTGCTGTTTTCATTTAGAAGAAAATAGAAAAAAGTAGCCAATTAGATCCTAAGAAAGTAGGAGGATGGAAATATGGTAAAATCAGACATCAATGAAACAGAAAATAAAAGCATAGTAGAGAAAAACATAGCACCAAAAGCTGCTTCTTTAAAAAGATCAATAAACAGACTTTTAGTTAAGGCTATTTCAGAAAATAAATACAAATTATCAATATCAGATATGAAAGAAGAGACATTTTATTGGACCTATTTTTTCTTAAACACTAAAGGTCATTTTGCCTAATTATTATGAATTGTTATGCACTCTTTTTTTTAAATCCTCACCCAAGGATATGTTCATTGATTTTATTTTATTTATTTTTGTAAATAGTTCTACTGTTTCCATTATTTTGAAGTTTTATTGAAAATTACCATACCTTACATAGGTCCATTAATTTTATAACATCTTTTTAATTTTTTTTTTTTTTTTTTTTGTATAGACAGAGATCTTAGAGAAGGATTTGCTTGGAAAACTGCATATCCTAGGGATGGCCCTGAGGAAAACTGCGTATCCTAGGGATGGCCCTGAGGAAAACTGCGTATCCTAGGGATGGCCCTGAGGAAAACTGAGGAAGGGTAGCAGGTTACTCGCTGACACACAGAGACAAGAGAGAGGAAGGTGGAGAGAGAGAGAGACAGAGAGAAGGAGAAGGAAATATCAATGGGTTGCCTCCCATATGCACCCTAACTGGGCATTGAACCCACAACCTAGGTATGTGCCCTCATCAGGGATCAAACCCGCAACCCTTTGGTGCATGGGACAATGCTCCAGCGAACTGAGCCGCCCGTCCAGGGCTGCTATGCACTTAAGAGTCATCCGCAGTGCCGTAATAGAGATGGACTGATGCTCAGCTTTACTCTCTTACTGAGTATGAGCCTGTATCACAATGTGGGCCTAATCATCATCTTTTCTTAAATATTGAATTGACTGGGTGACATTGTTAATGAAATTACATAGGTTTCAGGTGTACAACTCTATATAATTTGTCATCTATATACTGCATTGTGTGTCTACCACCATTTATCCCTCCTTTATCTTTTCCTACCTTTCCCCAGCCTTCTTTCCCTCTGGTAATCACCACAGTGTTGTCTATGAGGTTTTTTGTTTTTTATTTTTATTTTGTTTATCATCATCATTATGTAGGAGCTCCTCAGAGCTCCAGACTTTCACCAAAATCGATCCAATAGGTACTGTTGAATATCTGTGTGACAGACACTGTGTTATTGGATGTGTTTGTATCACATTTAACAGCACAGACAGTGCCTGCTCACATACTGCTTATGCTTTAGCTCTGAACTGTGATTTTCAATATTTTGCCAAATAAGTGGCAGTGTGCTTTTCCCTCAGTGGAGTGCAAGGTAATTCTGAGAGTTTAAATTAATTGAGTTCTCTCTCTAAGCATAGATGAACATTTCATCACAAACCTTTCTGTCTGATCCCTTAAGGAGCCTCCCCACCATGTTGGTGCTTTTTCTTCCACTACTTATTTCCTGCCTTTAAAATACCCTCTCCGTTTTTCAACTTATGTGAATCTAACCTAAGATTCCTTCTACTCTATCAAATTCTTTCATTTCTCTTGTCTATTGTCTGTACCTGAGTTGTCTCTCAACTCATCTTGTCTCTCCATCTAATCCCCTCCTCCTTCTTCTCCAAGGGTTTCTGATGTGTTAGCTTCTAGCAGCTGACGAAGCCATTCTGCTAACGGGCAGTAGTTATATGGGCAGTAGCTATAAATATAATGATGTACTCCAAGGGTTGCTTCTGACTTTTCCTATTAAGTCAAATGGCAATAAGAACCAAAGCAAGTTCTGGTGATGAGGGGTCTAAGCAGAGCATGGATATTAGCCCAACTAATTTAGGAATATGAGATTTGCCATATGGTTCAGTCCCACACGCTAGAGCTCTGTTATTGGGGTGAGGGGCAAAAGCTGTGTCTAATACTCTATCTTACCTAGTCTAGAATGTCATGAATTATAAGATACACCACTGATATACTTTAAGAAAAAGTAAATAATACTTAATAGCCACAAAAAAAATCTTAATAGAGAATAATGCACACATATACATAAAATTACATACCATTTTCTTCTTCAGTGGCTAGCTTTGTATAGAAGCATCCTTTGAACCTCTTTGGACTCACCATTATGATATCACAACAATACACTGCTTTTTAAAAAACTATTAATGGTCTTGAGCTAGTAAGTTCCTTTAAGTACAAGGCTCACTGAAGAACACAAGGTTTTCATCTGCATTTAAATTTTGGCTTAACTCATTTGCTGGTTCCTAATAAGCCATATGTCTCCCTAGTATTTAGCCAAAAAACAGGTTGCTAGCTAGAGTCTGCCTGAATGACAGAATTTTATGAACCACTAAATAGTCAATATTCCCAGTTGAAATTCTAGTAAATTTTTTTATGTGATCCAAGATGTTTAGCAGTTCCTATTGACTTTAATTATTAGCAGGTGGCCTTCTATGAAAACATAAATATTTTAATATCAAAACATTTTACTACAATAGAAGTAAAATTCAGAAACTTAAGTATCTTAAAGAACATATGGCAATACAGGCAGGTATTACATTGTGTTCTTACTACAATAAAATAAAATTTAAAAAGAGTTAAAATAAAAAAGTAAAATAGCCCTGTCCAGGTGGTGCAGTTGGGTGGACTCTTGTCCCATAGACCAAAAGGTTGTAGGTTCATTCTCTGGTCAGAGCACATACCTCAGCTGTGGGTTCGATCTCTGAAAATAACACAAGAACAAAAGTCTTTAACAAAAATCTGTACTAGTATTATCACCAAGGTCATTGGACCAGGCAAATATACTTCTTCTCTGAAACATAGGCTTCTGGTTGTTGAATTAAGCTTGCCATAAGCAGAAGAAGGCACATATATTTTGGTCTGCTTAGTTTTTCTCCTTCTATTAAACCTCAAAACTATTATTTTAGTCTGAAGGGCTCATGCAGGGGAGGGGCACGGGGCCTGCTGCTGACATATAGAAGCCTCCTCCCCCTCTCCTCTTACTGTCCCCAACGCCTGGGGCCCAGGACTTCCAGCCCCCAGTGGTGGGGAAAGAGGGGAGATCCAAAAAGGACTGGCATTTCCATATACTCCTTTTTAAATCCTTCCCCTTCAATCCCTTGTGTGGCCAGTGTGCATTGCTCTGGTTGCCAGGGCGATACACACAAGTGCAGCTCAAGCCCTCCCCTATTTCAGGGGGTTCCGTGTTACAACTCTCCCCCTTTAATACTCTGGGCACTTGTAATCTCACAAGGCCAAATGGAGAAAGGTCTTGTTCTGCTGTAACTACTTCCTGCTGACCAAGCGCATATTGCTAGCTAGCCCTGGTTTGGAGGACCTTCACAAAAGGGTTTCTGGAGCAGAGGGGAGTCTTCATATGAGGGAGAAGAATCGTGCAAGGTCCAGGTGACTTGGTTGTCCCTGATAAGTGGGACATGATGTCCAAAGGATTGCAATGCTGGACAGGTTGGCTACGTTTTTGTAGTCTGGAGGTGACAAATATGGCAAGAGGGTTAGAAGGCACAATCAAAACCTCAACAGCTAAGTAACTAAGGTAGAGACTGTTACAATCCCCACCTTTTAACACCTCTGGGTCTTTTCTGTCCAAACCATTACAGCAGAAAAAAAAATGTTTCAAAATGAAGCTGATGGTCCACCGCATACTTCACCAACTCACCCATCTAGTCCAGCCAAACCTTGAGTCTTAGGAAGTGTCAGTGCAGGGGGGCTTCTCAAGTGAGGGCCACCCATCTCTCAGTCCACAAGACTGTCTTTTTAGAAGACGTTCAGCTGCAAGTCCTTTGCTGGAATGATATTAAGCAGTGACAATTTGACAAATCCTTCATGTAAACTACTTCAACATCGAAGTGAAAACAAACTTTGAGGACTGTTAGATGCACTAAAATCCAATATTCTCAATTATTTCTACACCTTATATTTTCTGCTACTTTACTTTCTAGCTTAATATGAAGTTCGAACCTTCAGAAACATCCATTTCTTTTTAAAACAAAAACCCAGAGCAAGGGCAGAGTTTCCGAAAAAGGGGGAAACCGGAACCAGCCTTAGAATCCTGTCTCACACCAACCAGTCCCACTACCTGGTCACACAGATAACCTCTCCAAGTCCAAATGGCCCAAAGCCTCAAATGTGGTGACATTTTCTTGCCCCAAATGGTACTGCAAATGAACTTTAAGAGGTCCAAATGGCACAAAGCCCAAATGGAGCAGATGCTCTCTTGCCCCAACTGGTACTGCAAATGAAGTTTAAGAGGTCCAAAAGATAGAAGTCTAAGTGCTGAAGACATTTTCTCACCCCAACCAGTACCACCAACAACCCTGACAAGGTCCAAAGGGCATGAAGCAGCAGAGACAGAAGATTCCTTGTGTCTAAGTTCCCTCTGGTCCCCACAAGATCAGAAAGCAAGCAAAGAGTAATGTAACCAAGAACTGAGGTTTCTTTTGTTTCAAGTTAAAACTCTCACAACTTTCTATCCTCATTTAGAAATAACCGTAACTCATTTTCAATCCTAGTTCTTGGTATCTATGGGAAGGACCAGACCCTAACTCAGTATCGAGCAGCCAAAAGTCCTTAGATTTGCAAACACATAAATAAAAAAAGGAACAGTGTCACTTTGCATCAGGGCCAGCTATCTTCTTCCAAAAGAGAAATTTCAAATCTCCTTCCAGAGTGTGGGCCCACCTGTCCTTTTAAGCGTCAACCACAGCAGCAGGGCTCGAACTCTGCTAAGGCAGTGCCCATTTTATCTGTGTGTGGTGGATCCAAGGCTTAATTCCCACAAGCTTTAGAGAAGAGTGCATTGCCAGTATGACATCCCGGGGACCAGTCCATTACTTGCCTAGCTGCCATTCAGGTCCTTGAGTCTTTCAAGTCTTTAGTAAGACTCAGTCCCCCAGCTGGAACGGGTTTAAGGGCTCATCAGATGAGTAGGTAGACCTGCAATGAATGAACAAACTTGTGCAGAATGGTGAGTGTTTTCCCTAAATGTTGCACATTTACTTAATTTTTGACTTGTGCTCCAAGTGTGGGAGGGGGTGGTTCTCCCAAAACCAAGATTTCAAATGGTCTCCCACAAACTATTTCAAGAAGGCTCAATTTAAGCCCATTTCTGGGTGCTACCCTAATCCAGAGCAAAGCAATGGGAAGTGCCTGGTCCCATTTCTGATGCATTTACTGGCATGTTTTTGCCAGGGTCTTCTTCATTGTGTGATTCATTTTTTCAGTCTTTCCCATAGATTGAGGCCTCCAGGATGCATGTAATTTCCATTGTTTTTGTAGTGCCTGTCAAACCTTCTGGGAGATATCCAAAGTGAACGATAGTCCATTGTCTTTCTGAGGAAGTCCAAACCTAGGAATTATTTCTTTAAGTAATAGTAGTTGAGCTTGTTCATCTATTGGGATGCAGAAAAAGGCATCCTTCAAGTCTAGGACTGAAAACCTTTGCTATCTCAGGAACCATAGTCAACAGAGTACAGGAGTTGGGCACCACAGGATGAACATCTCAAGCAATGTCATTGATGGCTCTAAGGTCCTGTATAAATCAATAATCATTAGAGTGAAGCTTTTTCACTGGCAAAAGGGGAGTGTTATAGTGAGACTGGCATGACCAAATTAGTCCCAATTTTAAGTATTTCTGCAATAATGGCTGAATCCCCTCTAAAGCCTCCTTTCTAAAGGTGTACTGCTCCTTCCATGGGATCTATGCCCTTTTAGATTGACGTTTATGGTTTGAACATTAATTGCTTTACCTGTGGTTCCAACAGCCCAAGTGGTTCCATCAACCTGTTCATAGATCTCAGGTGGGAAGAGTTCATCTCTGGGACCTTCTGGGCAAGTCAGGAGTGCCTGGAGCTGGAGAGCATGTTCCAATGGGGGAGAAAACTATGTACTATCCTCTCATCCCCAAGCTGTCATTCTAGGGCTTGAAAGAATGCCTGTGTTTGTAATTGTCCAGTCACTCCAGTAACCATTACTGCATGCAAACTTTTCTTGGTTACTTTTGTATTCAGATCTGTATCTATAAGAAAATCAAATTGGCTTGTTCCCCACTGTCAACTGTACCTGGGGCTCCTGTGGAGAATAGTAATAGGCTGGAGATGTCCAAGGGAGTCCCTGCACCTCCTCGTTCATCATCAGACTCCTCTTGCCTTCTGTAACATTTCTCAGAGAAGGTTTTCATCTCTCCTTTCCCTTTTGAATTTCGGGCACTCTTTTCTCCAATGGCCCTCGTCCCTGCAATAGGAACATTGATTGGAGTCAAACGGGCCTCTCTTTTTCCCTTTAAGGTCCCTCTTCTCCTTTTGGTGTTGCCAACCCTTTTTCTAAGAATACGGTGGCCTGCTTTCTCTTCCTTGCTTCCTGGGCACTGTAGACTTTAAAACCTACGACTACCAGCTGAGGGATTCATTCCTAATGCCCCATCTAACTTCTGGAGTTTCCTTCTAACATCTGCGGCAGTTTGTCCAATAAAGGTCACGGTCACCACCCGCACATTTTCTGTGCCTGTGAATCAGCATCAGTGTGCTTTCTATGGGTCTGCTAGATCCTCTCTAGAAATCAGAAGGGTCTTCATTTGTTTTTTGTTGAAGGGCCTGTGTCATATTCAGGTTCTTTCGTTTAGGCATCCCCTTTTTTAAACTATATTTTATTGATTATGCTATTACAGTTGTCTCAGTTTTCCCCCCTTTGCCCACCTCTGCCCAGTTCCCTGCTTCTCTCCAGCAATCCCCACCTCTTTAGTGCAGGTCCATGCATTGTGCATGTAAGTTCGTTCTTTAGCTTCTCCATTGCCTGTACTGTTCTTAAGTTTGCCCTGTTCATTCTGTACCTACCAATGAGACTTCGGAATCCCTATACTTTTTTCTCCAATAACTCCCTTGCTCCTCCCAGATGATAACCCACCACATGATCTCCATGTCTATGATTCTATTCCTTAGTTTTTTGTTTTTGTTTTTAGTTTTGCTTAGTTTTTTGTTTTTGTTTTTTAGATTCAGTTGTTGATAGCTCTGTTTGTTGTCATTTTAATGTTCATGGTTTTGATCTTCTTTTTCCTTATTAAGTCCTTCTAACATTTCGTATAATAAGAGCTTGGTGATGATGAACTCCTTTAGCTTTACCTTGTCTGGGGAAGCACTTTATCTGCCCTTGAATTGGGATCTTTGGGCATTCTGACCACCACCAGTGTTTTGATTGGGCCATATTTCTTTTTTTTTTAATTAATTTAATTTTTAGTGAGAGGGCAAGGGATACAGAGAGACAGGGAGAGAAACATCAATGTGTGGTTGCCTCTCACATGCCACCCCACTGGGGACCTGGCCTGCAACCCAGGTATGTGCCCTGACTGGGAATCGAACCGGTGACCCTGTTGGTTTGTAGGCCAGCACAATCCACTGAGCCACACCAGTCAGGACATTTTGGCAGCCTCCCTGTGTCTGTGTACCAGGTACAGCCGCTTTGATTCCATTCCACCACACCTGTGAAGTTGTATTAAGAGGAGCCTTGGGTATTTACCAGGGCTAGGCAATCTTTGCTCCGTGTGTGAGGGAGGGGTTGACCAGGGGACAATGATGCTGCAGGCTGACTTCTGGGGGCAAGGACTCCTGGCCCTTCCCCTTTTTTCCACTTTACCCACTTCCTGTGTGTGTCTGGCGCCCTTATAGCTGCTGTCCTTGTTGTGGTTCCCAGGCTGGTGGATTTACATATGTATCAGCAGTTTCTTTCACTGACCCAACCCCTATGTGTTTACATCGTGTTTTCTGGAGCTGGAGCCTGGGCCTGAACGGTCTGGCCTGGGGCTGCACTCACTCCCTGAATTTTATCCACCACATGTTATTGTGGGGCTGCCCATTTTGCTGACTGCACCTGCCTCTCTGCCTCACCAGCCCCCACCCCCACACCCCCATCCTTTGATTCTAAATGGTAGATTTGCTGAGGAAAGTAATCTTGTTTGTAGGTCATTGCTTTTCATCACTTTGTATATTCCGTGCCAATCCCTTTTTGCCTGAAATGTTTCTGTTGAGAAATCAGTTGACGGATTTAGTGGAGCTCCCTTGCAGGTAATTAACTGTCCTGATCTTGTTGCTTTTATGATTCTCTCTTTCTCTTTAACCCTCTGCATTTTAACGATGATGTGTGGGCCCTTTTGGGTTGACCTTGTTTGGGACTCTCTGCACTTGCTGAACTTCTACGTCTATTTCCTTCAACAGGTTAGTGAGTTTTCTGTCACTACTTTTTCAGTTTTTCAATTTCTTCGTCTCTCTTTTCCTTCTGGCAGCCCCATGATGTGACTGTTGGTATGCTCGTAGTTGTCCCAGAGGCTGCCTACCCTATCTTCATTTATTTTCAATTCATTTTCTTTTTGCTGTTGTGATTGGTGTTTTTTGTTTGCTTATACTGCAATCACTGACTGATGCTCAGCTTCATCTACTCTCCTGTTGGTTCCATGTAAATTATTCTTCATTTCAGTTAGTGTATCTTTCATTTTGACTGGTTCTTTTTGATGGTTTCTATGTCCTTTTTCATGCTGTTGAGGTTCTCACTAAGTTCCTTAAAGTTCTCACTAAGTTCCTTGAGCATCCTTATAACCACTGTTTTGAACTCCATATCTGGTAGTCTGCTTGCCTCCATTTCATTAAGTTATTTTTCTGGATATTGGTCCTGTTCTTTCATTTGGGAACTGGTTTTTTGTCACTGCACTTGGGTTGCTTCCCTATATGTTTCTATGTAGTAGGTAGAGCTGCTATGTCCCCTGGACTTTGTAGAGTGGCCGTATGTAGTAGGTTTCCTCTAGGGTCCAGTGGCACAGCCCTCCAGTCACCTGAGCTGGGCTCCAGGTGTACCCCATGTGGGCTCTGTGCACTGTCCTGTTGTAGTTGAGCCTTGATTGCTGTTGGTGTCACTGGGAGAGACTGACCCCTAGTCCAATCGGCTTTGAGGACCAGCTGTGACTACAGTGGAGAAATTTTTGTATATGAGTTAACCCTTTGGAGCAGCACTTGCTTCAGTGGGGCTTTGGTGTTCACCAAGTCTGCCCCTTGAGTGTGTTGCTTCTAGAAATGGTAGGGTTGTAATCTGGAGTGGTCTGAAGCTGTCTACTCAGTGCAATGTCTCTGGAGCCTCCCAGGAGGTGCCAGGCCAGCTACTGCCTGTGTCTGACCAGGGCCACCTGGCACAAGCTACAGGGCCACCCACAGGTGGCTGGGACTTGTGTCGGGCTTGGAAGTGCTCTGCAGAGGCCAAACTGCGAACTAAGGCTGGCTACTGCTAGTGGCAGGTTTGCGGCCATTTGACAAAAGGTACAGTGTACACAGAGGACAGATGCTCCTTGGTTAAGGTATTTTAAGAAAATCTGAAGCATGAGGGAAGGGAGGCCAGTTGTATGGAAAAACGCCTGGAAATGGCTTGAGTGGCCCCATAATGAGAGTGGAGCAAGGTCTCAGGGAATCACCATGGTGTGGCAAACAGTGTGAGTCAAGTTGACAGAGACTCAGATATGGCTCCTGCCTGTCAGCAATGTGTGTGTGTGTGTGGGGGGGGGCAGGGGCGGTGTCTGAGAAAAGAAACGATGGCTTTTGCCAGCACTTTCGTCTGGCAGGAAGCTGCCCCTCAGCGCTCCCCCTGATGGCAGACAATTCAGTTCCTCCCCGTACATCCTTGGTTCTTCTGGAGTCCCTGCCCTAGTGCTGGATCTCAGAGAGAGTCAGACTGAGTAAATATGTTTGCAGGCCCTTTAAGAGAAACCATCTGTGACTCCAGAAGCCCTGTTTCTAACTCAGCCACAATTCTTGCTGGTTTTTAGAGCCAGAAGTTACAAGGACTTCTCTTCCTGGCACAGGAACCCTGGGCTGAGAGGTCTTGTGTGGGGTTGGGCCCCTCACTCCTCAGGGAGGACCTCTGCAGCCAACACTGTCCTCCTGATTTTCATCTGCCACAGGTGGGGGAAGGACCAGACTGTTCCTTGTCATCCCACCTCCTACCAGTCTCTATGTGGCTTCTTCTTTAAATCTCTAGTTGTAGAACTTCCATTCAGCCAGACTTCAGACAGTTCTGAATGATGTTTGTGCTGTACTTGGTTGTAATTTTGACATGGTTGTGGGAGGACTGGGATACCTACCGCATTTATGTTTGCCACCATCTTGATTGGAAGTCTGCAGTTTGATCAGAAAAAAATATTTATTTATTTATTTAAACAGAGGGGAATGGAGGGAGAAAGGGAGGGAGAGAAACATTAATGAATGGTTGCCTCCTGCACACCCCCCAGGCATGTGCCCTGACTGAGAATCAAACCAGAGACACTTTGGTTTGCAGGCCAGGGCTCAAGCCACTGAGCCGCACCAGCCAAGGCCAGAAAATAATATTTTACAACTTCATTTATAATTAGAAAAGGCTCTAATAGTTCTTTGGACTGAGGTCACTTTGTTTCCAGGACTAGGTACAGTGGCCCCGAAAAGAATTGTAAATTCTACAGGGGAGTTAAGGCCATGTGAAGAGATCGAATTTGAAAAGTTGGTAAAGGGTTGATTGAGCCATCCTTCCTGGCAACAAAGTATTACCTTCAGTGGTGTTTTTGCCATATTTACATCAGCACAGTTTTGTGTTTTGGGGGCAATAGTAAATAAATATATGCCCTTCTCAACAGACACTCTTAGCAAGAGACAGTTACTATTTAATCGGCTCCCCTTTCCTAAAGCAACTCATCCGAATTAACAAAAGCCTAAAATAGTATAAAAAATCCCTCTTTAATCGACCTGCCACAGTCCCTATGACAAACTCACAGGTTCACTTCAGGTGTGGAGAGCACTGGACAGGGCTGATTATGAGACGGAAGGCAGGAAGAGTCTCAGAAACCAACCCTTTATCACAATGGTGAGGGTAGGGAGAGATACGTAGGGAGTTCCCCCTTTGGATGATTTCACTTTTCTTTTGATCTTAAAAATGTCAAGTATATATAAAAGCAGAAAAAATAACGTCACAAGCCACCCATGTTCATCACTCAGTTTTCACACCATTCAAGTATGACTGAAATAGAGCAGATTTAGACATATGTTGGGCCTTTGGTGGTTGATCGAGTTCCATGTCAAATGACTACAACTAATGTATTCTTATCTATACAAACAACAAAACACAACTTTATTCCTAAAGCCATTCAGTTTCCTCACTCACCTAGAGATACAAATGACCTGGCCAGGTAAGTCATTTGGTTGGAGTATCGTCCTGATGTGTCAATGTTGTGAGTTCAATCCCTGGTCAAGGCACATCTAAGAATTCACCAATGAATGCATAAATAAATGGAAAAACAAAGTGATGTTCTCTCTCTCTCTCAAAATAAATTAAAAATAGGAGATTCAAGATGGAGCAGGTCAGAGAGCATACTGGCTAACAATAAGCTGAGATTTAGAGGTGCAGTTTCGTAGTGAAGCCAATGGAGATAAGTTAGTAACCATGTAACAAAAAGTTGGGCACTAAGGCCATTTCATGTAACTTACTCTCCCCAGGCCGGCAAAAGGGTCACTTCTCATGCAGCCTCGCATTTCTAAACAAGGGACCACACACAGACCTCGGGCAGATGCTGCGTCAAGTTTGGCAACTGCTAAAAGGGAGTTCACCTGAGTTAGAATGACTAGCAGCCAACTGCTCTTTTTGCCAGCTCACTCCAGAGACCACTGCCACTGCCCAGGGTCACACTACACAAGATCAAACACACACTACAAACCACCAACACGTGGCCTTCCCACTCGGCACTACGGGGACAATGACACGTATCTAGGGAGACAGAGGAGTTGAGTGAATCCTCAGATACTTTTTTCTAGAGCAAAATGAAAGCACTGATACAACTTTTATTCAAATATCAATTTAATAAAAGGTCTAGCCTTGGATCTCTGTAAATATGTTGTACCAAACAGAACAAATGAGATGGATAATAGAAGCAAAGTTCAAATGAAGAATACATGTTGGAATTCAAGTGAGGAGGGAGGTTTTGCAAGTATCATGTACTCTCAAAGAATGCATAGAAACTATAAATAAAGAGAGCACTGAAGAAGACTCACCACCATCCCATTCTCTCTGCTTAATGAAGTCAATACTTGCAGCCATGAACGAAGGTGGAAAGGATTCTGAACAGTTCCCATCCACACTTTCCCTAGCAAGGGTCCTCAGGTCTTCACATATCGGCTCCCCACAGCTGACAATGACTTCAGAACCAGCCTCCTCTAAGCACAGAGGTCCTTTCTGCACTGACCCATGTCCCCGTGAATTCCAGGTCCCCAAGTCTGCTTACAAGAGGGCCCTTTGGAGACAGTGCGGCTTCTAGGAGTCACATTGCAGCAGTTTTCTGCCAGTTTCAATGGCCACAGGTTGAAACTTTGTGGCTACTGAAGCCCACACCAGCAGGGCTGCTTGGAGAAAGGAGGCTTACAGACAAAATTAGCTTGTCCCCAGTGCCAACGCCCCCTCCCCAGACCATGTATAAGGGAGAACCATTCATTAGGGCCTGCACCTGGTGAACCTACTCAACCCAGGGCTGCGACCCTTCCCTCTCAGTCCATCAGCAAGAGGCCTGTGACCTCCACCCCGCCTGGCAGATGCCCCCATGCTCCCACCATCACCCACTGCAGAAGCAGAAGGAACAGGAAGTTAAGTTAAAATATAGAGTTATGAAGTAATTGGTGAAAAGCACCAGTAACATGTCTTTAATCTGAAAGACAAGGAGGGGAAGGGAAGAGGGTGGAAGGAAGAAGGAGGAGACTAAAGGATGTAGGATAATAAAATGCAAAACTCTGGAAACTGGGAGAGGCAGCCACCCTTTAGCCAGAAGTCTCACAAGCAAGACAGGTCAGTTTAGGTTTGGGTTAAATGCGAGAGGATTATAACATCTGCACAAATCTGAAGTGGATATTAACAGGTCGGACCAAAAGTAATTTCTGGCATGGGAGGAGCTATTCCTATATCCTCAGTCTTTACTCGGAAACCTTCAGGAAAACTAAAATGCCTCGAAACTGTCATTTTATTACACTAAAAAATATTTTCTAAGTACAGTCTCCTCATTCAGCTACAAAATCCACATGAATACCAACGAATACATGTTTTGTCCAAAGCGCCCAAGGGAGCCAGGCCTGGGTGCCGCGTGGTCTGGGCCATCACAGGGCCTTCGGGGACAGGGAGGCCTCGAGCTCAAGCGAGAGGAACTATAGGACATGAAGCATCGTCACGGGTGCACAGTTAGCTCACATCCCGCAAACACCAGGCACAAAAGTCATGACATCACATTCCTTGAAAAGAATTGCAAAGCCAAGAAGAGGCATGTGAGTTTGAACTCCAATGAGTTAGGCAGAACCAGACAGCTGCTCTAGGGGGCTGGGATTTACACCTCCCTGCCCCAGATGCTGACTTGGAGACACAGAAACACCCAGACAATGTGGAGAGTTCTGTGCAGATGTCAAGACCAAAAAGGTTAGGTAAGGTTTGTCCTGGGCAAGGACAAGAAAGACAAAGGATTCTAAAAATGACTAAGTAGCAGCAACTGTCATCCTATCCCTAGGCAAAGGGAGAAGAGGGAAAGTGTTTCTGGTGCATTCTATTCCCCACACCTCCCGCCTTCCTTCCACCTGTGCAGCAGGTGCTGCCCCCCCAAAGGGCCTGCTGTGCAGTGGAAGACTGGACACCGGGACCGAGATCGGAGCAGAAGCTTCACACGCACCGTTTCATCACAATGGTCCTGAGGCCAGCGGGCTGCCAGCCTAGTTTTACAGGTAAAGACACTAACTCTCCACGAGAAGTGATGTGCCCGATGCCCAGATCCAGCGTAGCTGAGTCGTGCTCTGTGCCCAGGAAACAGGGCCGCAGAGAGGAGGCCCCAGCCCTCCGTCATGACCGCGGAAAAGGAGCCCCACATTCCAGAGCCCAGCACTGTCACAGAACCCGTATCGCCATGGCAACTGCGCCTTATCCCTCTGCCCCTCCACTTGCACCCTGCTCTGGACTTGTCCCCACATAAACGTGACTCTCCTCTCTCCCCTCCATCAGGACTCCATTATCTGTATATTAGGAACCATCGGGGCTGGGGCAGTGGGGATGGATGACAAACTCATTCCTTCATGCCACCCCCTCGGCAAGGACTATGGGGGCCTGGGACTAGGAGGGCCAGCACTGTCTGTGGCACAAGACAGGCAAGGTCCTGACTGCATGTGGTGTCAATTCTAATGGACGGCAGAAGGAGGGAAAGGGGACAGTTGTATGTCCAGGGGTCAAAGATTTGGAAAAGAACAAAGTTTCCTCCTGCCTCCTCCACCGCCATCTAAAGACCCACCTGGGCCAAACTAGTACATGGATTGAAACCCTTTATCTGTAAAACGGGCCGATGCCAGCCACCCACATTGCTATGCGGTCTCTTGTCAACAAAGAAGCTATGCATTTGAGAGGGAGGTTGTGCAGGCCAGAGGGGAGTTTCTGCAGACCACACACCGGACTTGCGGCAATCACAGCCTGACTAAGGGCATAACGGGATGGATAGGAAGAGAACTAAGAGCTGCCCGAGATATAGAAAGCATTAGAAATAAAATGCTTGATTCATGCTGGAGATAAGATTGATGAGATTGCAATATTATTTCCCTAGAGAGATGACTCTTAATTTCACTGAAGTCCTTGCTTTGAACAGAAAATCGGTGTCTATTGTCATTGGCCGGGGGAGGAAATGAGGGCCCAGTCCATGGACTACTGTCTGGGGGGTGATTTATCTGAAACAAAGCCCGACTCACTTGTGATAACTGCGTCTGAAGGTGGCTCTGTGCGCGGCCCTGGTCTGAGCTCTGTGCGCCAGTTGCTGCGAGCTGCTCAGTGACATGGGGACAGGTGAGGGCACGTGGCCTCCACTCAGCGAGGTCCAGCCACATACAAGAAACAAGCACGCCAGGCAGGGCAGGCAGGGCAGGCAGGGCATCCTCTCCCGTCATTCCTGGGCCAACAGCCCTCAGGCCCCAGAGTCACAGTCTTGCTCCAGTGCCTTTCTGCCAGAGTCAGGGGAGAGACAGCCCCGCCGACACCACAGGGACCCTGACAGCAGCTGGTCTTTGCAGGTCTTTGGGCTTTTGTAGTAGCGGGTGAACCGTCATGGAGGAAAATGGACATTTTTAGGCCTGACATCTGCCACTATGTCCATCATTCCCGCTTCCTGTGCAGGCTCACATGGTGCAGAGCTCACAAAACAGACAAACTCTGCCGAGTGGTTTTATTTGGGTTTTCCCAACAGGGCGCACACTGCTTCTTAGTTTTCATAATCTCGTCTTTGCAAGGAAAACCCGTCCCTCTGCAGAACTGCCTTTGGATTTTCTGGTGTTTCCTGGCAGGAGGCATTGCTCAGGGAGAAGGAGCGCTCTGCTGTGGGCAGACAGCTTCTCCTGATTCCAGAGCATCTCCTTAATCCCAGGAGATCGGCCAGATGCTCAACATCACTCTGTCCCTGACCCTGTACCTGGGACCTTCAAAGGAAACCATGAGTGGAGCTGATGTCCAGGGGAGTGGCCACCTACCAGCAGGCCAGTGCGGGGGGGGGGGGGCTTCAGGAGGGCCCCCCATACCACTTGCTCCCCACTCAGGCTAGCAACAATAAGCTGCCCCCACCTCCAGT
This sequence comes from Micronycteris hirsuta, assembly GCA_004026765.1. Lineage (NCBI taxonomy): Eukaryota > Metazoa > Chordata > Mammalia > Chiroptera > Phyllostomidae > Micronycteris > Micronycteris hirsuta. Next base: position 48,177 of record PVJI01002845.1, read on the forward strand.
GGCTGCAATCCCTGGTCCCCAGGTAAGAAAGCAACTAAGAGCACTAGAGAGCTAAGGTCACCAGGGCCATTGCAGCCCTGGATGGGCATCCCCCAGCCCCATCACAAACAGCACCAGGCAGATGAACATGAGATAAGGTGTCAGGAGCACCGCAGACCCACTGGACACAAGCGGCCCAAGAGCTGACCTGCGGGGACGAGGGACAGCAGGCAAATCGGACCCAGTGTCAACCTGGTCTGCAGGCAGGACCTCTCCCTCCATGAGGCAGCTCATGAGCTGCAGCTGCATTTCTGAACCAAAAATTGACACACAAATTTAAACAAAAAATAAAAAGATTTTTTAATTTGTAAATTTATTTACTTGGGATGTCTTAAAGAGGCTGAAGAAATCATGTATATTTTTATGTTAATAAGTCACTGTTATTACAAATATAAAATTTTATGGAATCAGAATGGGTGTGCAGTCGACTGCTCTGTGGCCCTCGCTGTGCCTGGGTGTCGGGGTCGGGGCCTTCACAGGCCACCTTCCTGGGGCTGAGAGGGCCTGGGAGACAGGCAGGTGAACAACAACAACTCTTTATTTCAGAAGATATTGAGAGCCAGGAAGAAAGCAGACTTAGAGGATGTGCCTGGGGAGTGACAGGGACGATACTGGTTCTCCACTGCTACCCTAGCACCTGACCTCATTCATAGTAGCTCAGACCACAGTCTGTGCAGTCGCAGGTGCTGCGGGTCCAAAACCTGAGGCAGGTTCATCAGGCTCTGCTCCTCCCCGGAGGCTCCGGGAGGCCCTGTGCCCTGTTCAAGGGGTGCCGGCAGAATCCACTCCTTATGGGACAGTTCCCTTCTGTGTCCCTGCTAAAGCCACTCCCAGCTTCCAGGGGCCACCCCTAAACCTTGGCCTGTGGTCCCTTCCTCCATCCTGAAAGCCAGCAACTCAGGTTGAGTCCTTCCTACTTCATCTCTGGCCCACCCTCCTGCCCACCTCCCACTTGCCTGACACCTGGTCACATCAGCCCACCTGGATGACATAGGATGGTTGCCAGGTTACTTCTATGACCTGTCTTACCTCTATGACCTGTCTTACCTCTGTGACTGTTGCCATGTGATACCCCACAGTGCCAGGTTGAGGCCTCTGCAGAGTGACTCCCAAACAGGTTCAGGAAGGGCTCCCCCAGGTCTGGTCATATTGAAAGTCAGGCTTGGCTGTTCAGCCAGAGCTGGCCACATGGAGAACTGCGAAGCCTCTCCCAAAGGGACAGCAGGAGCCCCAGGACAGAGACAGCAAGGCTGGCTGGGATGCAGGGTGGGGCAGGCGGGGAGAAAAAGGGCCCTCGGGTGGGCTGACTATGCTATCAGGACCAGTAGGGCTTTTAGGCACGAGAATGACTAGATCTGATTTATATGTTTCAAAGATCACTCTGTGATTTGACATTTGGAAGGTTTGACATGTGTCCTGAGAGCACAGGTAAAACTTAGACAGATGAAGAGGGTGAGAAACGTGCTTCAGGCACAGACAGTGGGCCCTGCACGCAGCCCGGAGGCAGGAGACGTGAGGACAGGAGACCGGAGCTCAAGTCCTACGAGGCCTGTGAGTGATGGGACGGGGCAGAAAAACAGAAGACGCTCCATGGAGGAGGGTGGGCAGAGGGGACAGGGGACCCGCCATGGAAGGTCAAAGAAGGGGAGACAGCACCTGCCATGGAGGGTGCAGGGCAGGGGGTACAGGGGACCCTGGGTGGGCCAGGGCAGGAAGAACAGGGGATCCTCTGAAGGGGTCGGGCAGGGGAGAGAGGGCCTTCCCTGAAGAAGGCAATAGAGGGCAGACAGGGGATGGGGGGAAGCAGGGCAGAACGTATGTGTGACCCCCTATGAAGGGGGCAGGGCGGATGGACAGGAGGCCTGTATGGAGGGAGTGAGGAAGGAGAGACAGGGACCCTGGGAGGGGCAGGGCAGGGACAAGGGACAGCTGACCCTCCATGGAGGGGGCAGAACCTGAGGGACGAGGGGCTGTGAGAGGGTGGGGCAGGAGGAACCAGGGGACCTCTATGGCAGGGGCAAGGCAGGGCAAACTGGAGATCCCGTGAGAGGCAGAAAGGAAAGACAGGGGACACTCCATGAACAGGGCAGGGTAAAGGGGACAGGGGGCCTAGGGAAAAGGCGGGGCAGGGGTGAAAGGGGCAGGCAGGGGGCTAGGGTAGGGCAGGGTGGACAGGGGAACCTGGAAGAAGGCAGGGACAAGGGCAAGTGGAATCCACTGCGGAGGAGGCAGGGAACAGGGACAGGGAAGCTTCCTCCATGGTGAGAGCAGGGAAGGGGGACAGGGAACCCTCCATGGAGGGGGCAGGGCAGGGGGACAGGGCACCCTCCATGGCAGAGGCAGGGCAGGGGGGACAGGGGACCTTCCATGGTGGGCAGGGGAACAGGGAACCCTCCATGGAGGGGGCAGGGCAGGGGGACAGGGGACTGTCCATGGTGGAGGAAGGGAAGGGGCACAGGGAACCCTCCATGGTAGGGCAAGGTGGGTGCACAGGGAACCTTCAGTGGTGGGGGTACAGTAAGGGATAGGGAACAGTACAAGGAGGGGGCAGGGAGGGGTGCAGGGGATCTTCCATGGCAGTGGTAGAGCAAGGGGACAGGGGACCCTGGGAGGGGACAGGGTAGGGGAGACATGGGAGCCTCCATAGATGGGGCAGAGCAAGGGACAAAGTGGGCAGAGCATGGGCGCACTGAGGGGCAGGGCAGAGGGAAAGGAAGCACTGGGAGGGGCAGACAGGGGAGAAGACAGGGGAACCTTCATGGAGTGGGCAAGGCAGGGGGCACAGGAAATCGTGGGAAAAGCCAGGTTAAGGGATTCAGGGAACCCTCCATGGTGAAGGCAGGGCAGAGGGGACAGGGAACCCATAGAGGAGCAGGGCATTGGGACAGGAGGCTCTCTATTGAGGAGACAGGACTGGTGAACAGGGGACCCTCCAAGGAGGGGAGAGAGGGGGAAGAAG
>PVJI01002845.1:51274-136647 GCA_004026765.1 Micronycteris hirsuta
GGGCAGGGGTACAGGGAACTATCCACGGAGGGGAGAGGTCAGGGGGTACAGGGGAGCTTCCATGGAAAGCGGAGGTGAGGGGGGACAGGGGACCCTCCATTGGGGGGAAGCGAGGGGGGGGCAGGGGACCCTCCATGGAGGGAGGAGGCGAGGGGGAACGGGGGACCCTCCATGGAGGGGGGCGGCGAGGGGGGACGGGGGACCCTCCATGGAGGGGGCAGAATAGGAGGAATAGGGAAGAAGGGACAGGTGACAAGGTATTCCGCCCCCTCCATAGTGGCCCCCAGACCCCCCCATGGAGGGTCCCCTCTCCCCCTACTCTGTCCCCTTTCCAAGGTCCCCTGTCTCCCTATCCTTCCCTTATTTCAGGGTCCCCTGTCCCTTTTCTCTGCCCCTCCCAGGGTCCCCTCTCGCCTCTCCCCCTGTGATTCCTTCTCCTTGGATTGTCCCCTTTCCCCTCTGCCGGGTCTTCTGTTGTCCTGCCCTCGCCACTCACTCACGGGCCTCTGGTGGGCCTGTGCTCTGGCCTCTGGTCTCCATCTCTCCGGCCTCCTGGCTGTGTGCCCGCTCTCTGTGCCTGAACCACACCTCACCCTCTTCATCTGCCCAAGTGAGCAATTTTCAACTGGTGTGCCCAGACACACTGTAGCGCCCCGCCAACTTTAAAGCATGCAATTCCTGACTATGCCGTCAGGGGCACTGTCTCCTTTCCCTTAGGGTGGGAACTGAAAAAATAGCAACATGTTTCCAAACAAAGGTCAAAGAACGCTCTTTCTGCGGCCTATTGGCCATTTCCAAACTGAGGAAATATAATCCTTGATTCATTAGAAAGAAACATCTGAGAAAAGAGAAAGGAAAAGAAGGAGAACAAGAAATTTAAAAGATAGTAACAACACTGACAGGAGCCTTGGACAGAGGCCAGTGCCCAGAGTAAATTGTCAGGTGTTGCATGCTTCAAATATTCCCGCAGCCCACGGGGTGCCTGCAGTGGCACGCGGGTTGAAAATCGCAGATTTCAGTCCCGCCTGTGCTCTCCAGACGCATCTCAGACATCCTTCAAATGTCAGGTCACAGAGTGAGCTCCAGAGGGGAGGGCTGGGGGCAGGTAGAGCGGGTCAGGGGGGTAAACGGTGATGGGAGGGGACCTGACCTGGGGTGGAAATCACATGACACACACACAGATGATGCGTTGTACAATGGGACACCGAAACCTGTATTATTTTAGGAAACACTGTCACCCCCATATATTATTCCAAATAAGTAAAATGTGTGTGTCTTTAATGTGATTAGATCAGGAGGGTGGGCCCTCGTGAATAGCATTAATACTCTTTTAAAAGAGACCCCATAGTAGAGTTACCAAGCAGATCACTAGTCAGTTACAACATATGAATGTCTAACCACTGTGCTGTACATCGGAAACTAATATTGAATGTTAACTTCAACTGAAATACATTTTAAATTATCAAAAGTAACATCTAAATATCATAACAAACTTTAAAAACTATAAATCAGATCATGTCATGCTCATGTCTAAACAGCTTAAGGGCTCCAGCAGGAGTCAGCCGTCCGGACAGAATCACGGCCCGGACGGTGCCACACTGAGGGGAGAGGAGAGTCTTACTCACTCCTCCAGCTTCCCCCTCACGGGTCTGGGGACAGAGGCACTGGTGCAAGGAAGAGCTGTGTTCCCTTGAGAGCATGTTAAGTATTCACTGTGGGGGCTTAGTTCTAGTGTGGGAGCAGACACACACACAAACGTTGATAGAAGGAAGTCTTGATGATTATGAAAGCGTTTTTAACCCCCACCCCGAGGAGCCTTCTCTGCCCCCTGCCCTCCCCTGCGCCCCGCCCGTCTGGTTCCCCAAGCTGTGGGGCACAGGCTTGAAGAGTTCTGCCGGGCAGCCAGGAAACGTGCACCTGGTGGACGTCTCAGCAGAACTGCAGTTCTCTTAGGAAGGAAATGGAGGAAGACAGCTGCTAGCATCAGCCCCACATGAGGGGACTAACTCCTCATGACTCAGTGACGGGACCACAGCTGCATGACCTGGCCATGCTGTCTCTTCCCAACCGCATCCCAGGGGCCCATGAATCGCCCACAGCGGGAAGCGGCTCCCTGAACACTGAGAACCACAGACCCTCTGCAGAGCCCGTGAGCACTCACACCTGATCTCAGACTATGGGTTTTGGACATCTTAAGCCCTGGAATGTTGCCTGTTTTGAGTATTTCATGCCACTATTAACAACAAAAGCCAGGTCTGGGTCCCTTGTACCCGACTCAAAGGTGTATCAGCACCCAAGCAGGTGGAGGCTACACCTGGTGTATCCTGGGACAAGTGGCCTGAGATCCGGCACTGACACCAAGCTTTAAGCTGCATCAGTCTGGTGAACACCACTCGACCTGCCTGGTGATTCTCCGAAAACCTACCCCACACAGCTCCAGTACCGCAAGGCACTCTTTTAGTGACTGAGCCTAGGATGCAGCCGGTAGGAGGTTCCTGCCCTGGCCACTCACTCACGGGCCTCTGATGGACCTAATTTCATTGTGACCAGTGAAACTGAAGAAGAAATCGAAACATTCCCAACAAGCAAAAGACCTGGGACAAATATATCCTCGGGTGAATTTTTCCAAACATTTAAAGGTGAATGAAAAAATATCCTTCTCTAACTACCCCAAAGAGTTCAAGAGGAGGGCAGACTCACAAACTCCTTTTCTGAAGCCAGCACTATTCTAATTCCAAAAGCAAATATAGATACTAAAAAGAAAGAAAACTATAGGCAGGAACTGATGAACAGAGATGCTAAAATCCTCAACAAAATATTAGCAAACCAGATCTGGCAATACACTGAAAAGATCATATACCACAATCAAGTGGGATTTATTCAAGGGATGCCAGGTTGGTACACTATCTGCAAATCAATAAAACATGATACATTACATTATAAGCAAAAGGAAGAATAAAAACCACACGATCATATTAACAGACACAGGAAAAAATTTGATAAAATGCATCACCCGTTTATGATAAACACTCTCAGCAAAGTGGAAACGGGGGGAACATACCTCAACATAGAAAAGGCCGCATGAGAGAAAGTCACAGCCAACATCACAGTCAATGAGCAAAAACTGAAATTGTGTTACTTAAGATTGGGAACAAGACAGGGATGTTATTTTTCACAAGTGTTAATCGACACAGTACTGGAAGTCCTAGCCACAGCAATCAGACAAGAAGAGAAAAAAAAGGCATTCAACTTGGAAAGGAAGAAATGAAACTATCCTTGTTTGCGGATGACATGATACTAGGAACACATTTAACCGAGGATGTAGAAGACCTTCTCGGTGCCTTGGCTGGTCCTGGCGGCTCTCACAGTCACAGTGCCCGTGAGTGGTGCTACTCAGGGACGCAAGATCATCAGAGGGAAGGACGCACCATCGCGGGAGAATGTGCTTTTCAATGATCTGCAGATCCCAACTGCCTGAATGATACTTCTGCTCAGTCAAAGGTAAGGGATGATTGATAACATTTCTCTGTGTATTTGGCAGAATGGCTCTCAAAATTATGGGAATAACATACCTTGTCTTCATATGCTCTCCCTTCCAGAGATGACTCCACTTTTTCAACTGGGCTGCAAGAAGGGAAAGGTAATGCTGGTGGGTGAAATCAACACACAGCTTTCAGCAGTGGGTTAAATGAGATAGTAGACACAATGTGTCCCATCAAAGTCCAACACTTACTCAGTGCTCAAGCCAGGAGAATTCTAACTGCCCATCAAAGACTGTCAGTTAGGGTAACTATGTTGTGTTGTCATAACGGACTTTTCACTGTCACAGTCCAGTGAACTCTCCACTTCACCTCATGGGAGCCACTGAGACTCTTCCTCTCCACATCGTGACTCAGGGACCCGGGCTTCTCCAACCTGTCACTCCAGCAAAAGCCCTGGAGGCCAGCTGACCCTCCACATTCTGCTGGCGATGTGCACAGACCAACAGCATGTAGGACAGAGGGGGAGGTGGTGTCAAGGAGCCACTCAGATCTGGTCCTGCCTCTTCCCAGATCTGAGCTGCACGGTGAGAGAGTCTTGGAAACGCAGAGTAGAACTAACTCCACACATCTCAGAACCCAGGACGGCACACTGACCCTCGTGTCCTCCTATCTGTGCAGCCAACTCTGTGCGCCTTCTGCAGGAAGAATATCACGAGAGAAGAACACAATACAAGTCACGTGTGCCAACCATCACAGCACTTCAAAGGCTGTGAGTAAAGAAACACTGTCAACTTATTTCTAAAGAAAGTCTACTTGTTATCCAGGCTCACTTTCTTCCTTTCCTTTCTTCTTCTTAAAAAAGGGAATGCGTCATTCTGGAGCCACCAGGATGGAGCAGGTCCACAACCGGCCATGCCCCACTGATGACAACCGCCAGCTCAGGACAGCATAGAAAAGCCAGTATCGTGGATTCTGGAAGGGAGCAGCAGGGGCCAGACTGGGGACAGAGGTCAGCACTTGAGGAATGACCGGCATGGCAGTGAACTGATTGGTGTCCCCACCCTGATCTCAGCTCTGTCCTAATGGTGGTGAGTCTCAGCGCTGCTCCATGGGCAGGAGGGGACTGAGGCAGAGAGGACTGGACAAGGGGCCTGTCAGAGCCAGAGGAGGGACTGCTGGGGACCCTTTCCTCTTTTCTCCTGGCTCTGCTCCTACTCTGAAGCCGCAGCCATGCCTGGGCCATAAGCACCTAAATGTAGGGAACAAACCTGTCTCTGGGGCATAAGCTCCTAACTGTGAAAAAAGCACATCTGTTGGAAGGACCTGGGAAAATGGGCCTCTGAGATTCACAATTTTGGGAAAATCCTGCTTATTTTCCTTTTCGTTTTCTCCTCTCCCAGTTTGCTTCAACTCAGTGCATGGAGGAAGAGGAATCTGAGATTCTGAGAGAATCCATAGCCTCTAGCCAATGGACCAAAGAAAGTGGCAGAGAATCCCGGAGAAGACATGCTGAGGCCAACACGGAGCCCACGCTGGAGGCCAGCATGAGCTCTGGGTCATGCGGTGCTGAGGTCACCCCCACAGATGCTGAGACAGAACTGTGGTCTGGCCTTAATATGCTCCACAGACTTAAACAGAGGTCTTTGGAAAACTGCCATTCAGTGGTGGGAAGACAGACTACAGAATCCTGTTCAGTAAGGGCAGCATGTCCAAGGCTAGCTTTATCTCAACTTTGGAAGGGATAAAAGAATTGAATTTGAATAGGCACAGAGGTCACGTGGAAGACGGCCAGAGCTCTGGAACCCCAGCCTGCAGATCTCTATGCCCTGATTTTAGTTTCCAGACCAAATTTATTTTTGCATATAAATCTATTATTCTTTTGCCTTATCTTTTTCCTATGTTTTCCTTGTTAAGGACTACATTTCTTTTCTGAAAGGTAAACATGAGCAAGTGAAGAGGAGATCTCAGGCCTCTGAGTGGCTGGCGGGAGGGCGGTGCTAATTCAGCGTGGATTCCAGTGAGTGCACAGGTCCAGCGGGACCTCAGCACCCGGGGACCAGGCTTCATTCATAGTGTGCTGTAACTGGTGCATTAGGAGGGTCAGACTCTGCCTGCCGATGGCCCAGCAATCCTCCGGGTTCTGATGGTTCTGATGTCAATGTGGAGGTGCTGTGACCAAATCCATGCCGCTGCATACAGTCAAGGCGTGGCACCCTGCTTTTAAGTCACGTGGGCTTCACTTAACTCGTCCAGCAGGCTGATGACTAAATGGAGAGACATTCTCTCTCTCTTTTTTTTTTAAGTTTTATTGTTATTCAATTACAGTTGTCTGCATCCTCTCCCCTAGCCTCCCCCCACCCCCTCCAAACCCACCTCCCTCTCTTGCTTCCACCCTCCCCATCCGCTCTGTCCATGTGTCCTTTATAGTGGTTCCTGAAAACCCTTCTCCCCACAGTCCCCTCCCCCCTCCCCTCTGGCTATTGTTAGATTGTTCTTAATTTCAATGTCTCTGGTTATGTCTTTCTTGCCTTTTTCATTTGTTGATTATGTTCCAGTTAACGTGTTCCAGTCCTCTTTGTGGGGAGGGAGGGGTATGGGTAACAGGCCCCCACAGGGCATTGCTCCAGAGTCCCCCAAAACACCTCCCCTTCTGTGATGTGTGGGGCAGTTTGGCACCAAATCACACTCATGACTTGGGTATGGGAACTAACATGTACATGTGTACGGTCCCTTTTCTGCTGTTAATCCCACTCACCCAACTGTGTGCTGTGACCTGTTCTACAGGACACCACAGGTGTCTGGGGATGGGCAGTATGAAAAGATAGAGAAAGTAGGGCAGGTTGCTGCCTTCTCCAAGAGCTCAGAATAACGGAGAACTTCCTGGGAGAGAAACCAGAACTTTTTGCCAGATTCCACCGTATTTGAGGCATTTAGAGGATGGCATATGTAACCAGCTCGGGAAAGCCTTCAAGTACTCTGAGGTTTGCTTACCACTGCTCCCCACCTTCAAGACTCTTAGTCTACGCATTGGGTCACTTTGTGAGTAAAGACATTACGGCCTGGGGAAATAGGGAGTGCCAGACAAAATGACCACAAATTTAAAAAAAAAAAATATATATATATATATATATACCCCCTCACAGATGTATCTGTGAATTCAGCCTACCTCTCAGTACACATAGAGCTCACTTGAGAACATTTTAACATTATGTTTTAATAGCAATTCCTTTGACTTTATCACCCTTCCCCCTGCCTGCTGTCAAAGCCAAGAAATACAAACTGTCACCACTTTGGGGCAACTTTCTGAGGATACTAGAGTGGGAGCCAGAACGTGACCGATTGAAGGGACAGGCAAGAGTCAGCCCGGTTGCACAGGATGGCAGCAGGAGCAAGGGGCTGGGTGTTCATGTGAAAAGATCCCCTGCCCTGCCCAATGCCATCCCCATGTCCTTTCAGCACAGTTGCTGAACTGATCGTCGCCGGCACTTTAAGTGGACTGCAGCTTAATTTGTTACATGAGGTCAGTTGAAATTCACTCCGAAATCTCCGCTCTGAGTTCCAGGTCTACCTTCAGCTGATTCCAAGGCAGCAAATTAGGATTCTTTCTTTTATAAAAAGAAAAAAATAGTTTGTCCACAGAAGGAAAGAGAAATAAATTAGAATTCTGTGTTCCTTATAAAAGGGAGGACAAAAGGGAAGGTACTGAGTTATATATGAAAACAATTTACATTATAGGGTGCTGGGTTTGTGGTTACGATTTTAAAAGTGACTTAGAAAACCCTTTGGCCACTGGGATGCCTATGGGACATGTGCTGAGCTGATGGAAATCTTCAGAATGTTCCCTTAGCTTCCCTGCATGAGTCCCGATTTTAATAAATGAGAAAGCAAAACCAATGTTATATTAAATCTAATATATTTGCATTTTCTGAATCTTGACCATAATCAACAAAGGCAATTATCGAAGTTTTGCCAGTGGAAGCAGGAGTTGCTGGGGTGAAATTCGGACTTATAGAGATTGAATTCTGATGCATTATATTTCACAAAAGTAGTCGGGGTGAGTGTCGTCTTGGGTTGCTAGGTGGGTCTAGACTTATGTCTCTCCATCTCACCCGTCTGCACTCGTTGCTCCTTCTGCCCAATTCCTACACGATTCCTCTTTAATCCACACAGACGCAACGATTTTCCATCAGTACCACAGCCCTCTGGCTGGTCCCATTTCTCCCCGGCAGCCTGAACAGGTGATAACATCCTCTCACCCAGGCTTCTGTGCTCGGCAGCCACGTGCAGAGCCTCTGGTGCCTCCTTGGCTGTCACAGACACACCTCAGCTCCTCAGTGTCACCTGTGCCCAAGCCCCCTCCCTTCACTTCCTCCACCCTCTGCTGCATCTCACATCACCCCTCAGTGGAACCCCTGTTTCCTATCCCAACACCTGCCTTCACTGTTTCTAGCTCCAGACTTTCTCAGGTGTCAGCATCTGCCTCTTTGCCAATCAACAACCTTCCCCTTTTTGAAACCCTTCTTATTTTACCCCAATTTTTATTCTACTTGGGATTCAACCAGCTATTCACCAGTGTGTATGTTTCATCTAGTCTCCAAGAAAACCAGAGCCAGACAGTAAAATGATTTAAAAAAGGCTTTATTCAGGAGTAAAATAGGAGAAAAGACACATTAAAACAGAAGCAAGCCCAACTCTGAGCACAGCATGGGCAAGTGGGAACTTAACGGGGAGGAGTAGGTGGGGTCAGTGGGTGCAAAATCACTAAAGAAACATTGGGACCAGGGGATTGTGGTAAAGCAACCCAGCAGGATGCTTCTGAAGGCAAGCAAGTGGGATCAGACATTACCTGGGGAGGCAGGGGGTGAGGAAATCAGTTAGAAATGGAGAGTAATCCCATATGGAGGATCAGTGGATCCAGCTCAACCAACTCAGCAGGAGTCTTGCTAAAACTGGAGATTGCAGAGACAAACACGGAAGCCCCAAAGTGGAGTCCTCCTTGGAAAGTTCAGGAGAGCCTGCATAGACTCTGGCCAAGGACAGAATCCCTGTCACTGGGCTGTGAGCTCCCGAAGGTCAGGGACCATGTCACAGTCTTCTGGACCCACCCCCAAGCCAAGCCCAGGGCCTGGCAAAGGCAACCCCCGTCACAAGTCTGAGTGCAGGCTGAGTAGCATTAGGTGTTGGGCTCTGTCCCTTGGCCTTAGGGCTCTGTATTCCATTTCCCCAGCTGGGCAGTGCTGGTGCCCTTCCCCCTCTCCCAGGCCCCAGGGCAGCTCCTCTCACACGAGGGCACCACACTTGGGCTTGGCAGCTGGCGAGTCCGAGCTTGCGGGCCCTGAGGGAATACTGGACGAGGTGAGGGATGACTGTGCCAGCTCACCTCGGTCAACAATAACGAAGCTAAGACAGGGGTGGGGGAGCTGAAACGCGAAAGGAAGAGTGGGAGGCCCCATGTGGGAGAAGCCACACGTTTCACTAGAACACGGGAAAGCACAGAAATCGTGTGCAGATGTGCCCTAGTGGGGCGCGTGGCACTTAACTCGGCAGCTGTCTACTCCGTTGTGTGTAGCTTCAAGCACAAGTTAACACTGACCCAGTACAGCAAAAATCAGGAGAGAGGACTCATTTCACGGTTCATGTGGAAACGCATTCTGCTTCTGCAGCAGGCGGGGTCGCTCTCCTGCCACTTGGTAGGAAGCCAAGCAGAGTTGGTTACATGACACAATACAAATGCCCCAGGTGGCTGTCCTGCAGCAAGTCCTGGGCAATCACAGACCTTCATTAGGACGACATAGAGAGTACCCAGTAACCCCCCCATCGCACAGGCTCCACGGGTTCCAGTGGGCTTTCCCCCGGTGCCCGTGGTGATGGTAGCAAAGGCAGCTGTGAGACTAATAATAACATAGCTGACCTTGAAGAACGTGGGTTTCACCTTACCAATTTCTCTCTCTAAACACCTGACCTGTGTTCGATCAGAGTTGGGAGGCGGTGAGCACAGAAGGCGGACGTGCACTGATCTCTGCGTTGTATCCGGGGCACTTGAGCATCTGTGGGTTTGGTATCCACGGGGGGTCCTGAAACCAATGCCCTGTAGATACTGAGGGACAACTCAAGAGTTGGGGGAGTCAAAAATCATACATGGGTTTCCTATTTCAAGGGATGCTGGCACCTGTAACCCCAGCACTGTTCAAGGGTCAAATGTACCGTCCTGGTTACAACTTGTAAAACAGCTCCCATTTCTTGAGCTTCTGCATCGGGCCTGGCATTGTTCTCTTTTCACAAATTGCAACATTGAGACTGAGAACACCATACGTGAGTAGATACTATTAACCCTCCTTTACAAATGAAGAAACTGAGGCACACAGAAGGTGAGTCACTTGCCACAGGGACGCCTACAGAAGGTGGCAGATATAAAACCCAAGCCCAGGTGTGACTCGGACCCCAGCTCCACAGCATCTCTCTAAATGGCAGTGTCACCCTGGACTCACACCGGGACCTTGCCAGGTAGGCAGAGCAATCTTTACCCTCTGATGCCAAGGAAGAAGCTTGCTCAGGGAAGTCACACGACTAGGACTAATCCACTCTTAATCCACTTCTCTTTTTCCTATGTGCCTACCCTGGTGGCGTGGACTCTCAGCTGCTTCTGTCCTGCAGAGGACCATGCTGAGGGCTGCGCCTTTCTGAACTGGGATGTGTCTTATACACAAGGAGGCAGGTTTAGCGATAAAGATTTTGCAAGATGGCAAATGGATGTTAAATGGAACATCTCTCTCAAGGCTGGCCTGTCAGCTCCTTTGATCGCTGGCTGGGGACAGTCTGAAGGGCAGGTTCAAAGAGCTTGAGAGAAGAGTGGGTGGCTCAGCAGCACCCACCACAGCTTGTTTCCTGGGCCTCTGGGACATTCAGACTGTCACTGTCTACCAGAGGCCATTTAAGTGGCCAGGCTCCTGTCCAGATCCTGACAGGAGACTCACTCAGGGTACCCATGGAGGACTCAACCCGTGTTGCAACATCATTTCCAGGATTACATCCTGCTCCTGGGCCCCTTGGACTTTGACATTTGCAGTCCCTTCCCTTAATAAGAATACAAAGAGCTGAAGTTTAAACAAAATAAGTAGCTCACCTTAATCTTTCTTCAGTTTACTCACACCCAACATGTTGAGTATTTCAAAAGGACCGCACATTAACAGTTTACAGTCAGGAGGCATGAAGGTCACATGGAGTTGTCCCCACGGCAGGGGGACTTGAGTCCTGACTGTCAGGAAGAGAGTGCTGTGTGCGGCATAGCCTAGAGCAGGGTGTCAAACTCATTTTCAACGGGGGCCACATCAGACTCCTGGTTGCCTTCAAAGGGCCGAATGTAACTTAGGACTGTATAAATGTAACTGCTCCTTGACTGTTAAGTGAGAGCTCAGCGCTGCCTCCAGGCAGAAACAAGGTGTCAGTGGGCATGGAGGTCCGTCAGGTTCCTGCAGAGCAGTTGAGCTCATCTTTATCACCCAGGGCCTGGGCTCCAAGGGCAGCTCTGGATCCTTCCAGATGCACTACAAGTCACCTTTGCTGCAGGAGCTGAAGGAGCCTGAATTAGTGGCAGAGACCTGGGGCTCCATTCTCCCGCTCCCTCTCCCAGGGGTCCAGGAGTAGGTGCGGTCCCAGACTCAGAGTCTGACCCCTGGATCAGAACGTGCTTACTGACACCCTCCTCCGCTGTTTTAAACAAACACACTAAATTGTGAGCCCTCCCAGGGAGGGCAAGGTTCTGTTGGCTTTATATCCCTAGTACTTATTATAGCACCTGAAGCCCAGTATACCTTTGCAGAAGGAATACCTTCAAATGCTACTGGGCCATGACCCCCTGTGAGAGATCACACACTGTTGACTTATTCTGTAACATTTCAGTAGACCCTGTTACACATTTCTTAGTTAACTATCTTATAACCCATCTAAAGCCTCAGTTAAGAATAAAGATTGTCCAACACACACACAGCGCACATGGTTTACTGTGCAAATGTCGGCCAGAGTATTTGCGATGGGCACTCACCGTGGCATTCCCTAATGCGAACCAGAACGTTGACGACTGGCAGTGTTTCTTTTCTAATGTCCAAAACGCAGTGGACACTATGTGCATCAAGTGCCTCTAGTAGGTAAAAACTAAGTGTCATTTCAGTTTTAAAACCACAGGAACATGAGTTGTAGGACTGAAATTCTGTAAGTAAACTGCCCAATTTCAGGATGGACTAAGTTCTACATTCAAGTATTTCAGCTTCACAAACCATTTGAGTAAGTTAAACAACATTTATTACATTTATGAAATTTTAAGGCAGAAGATATATCCAGGCCTCAATGTTGACGGAAGAGTTGACTTTTATCCAAAGAAATTGGCTTCACCTGGAGCTTTTCATACCCTGGAAGCAACTGGTTCAGCAGGAATAAAAGTGACACATACGGCTCAACTCACCTGTATTTCTGAGTCCACAGAACACACACTTACACACAATACAAAATGCCATTGATTTTTTTAAAAGAAAATGCTAAATTTACTATTTTGGACATACTGTTTCTATCTAAAAGTCTGTAAAACCACCTTCATCACTGACATTTTTCTACCCTCAATATATTCGATGAAGATCACAGATACGGTTAGAGGCTGAGGTTTAAAAAGAAAAAGTATGACCTTTACTGAGGTCCCCCTGTGTTTGCTTGTCAGCATCCTAGCCAATACTTAGTCAATTAAAGATTTGTTCTTAACAGAACCTACACATGTCATTAGAATTCAAAAAGAATAGTCTGATATTAAAATAATAGAGCAACCACTGGTTCTCTTTGAATTCAACAGCTTTCCAGAAGTTTTGTTGTTCAAAATAATTCTTCAAAATGTGTTTGTGGGGGACGTGAGTACTTGCCTCAACCCATCAATCCACTACTGCAGCCCACAGCCGAGCACATACAGAGCTTCAAAGAAGGAAATGACCTCAGCTAATTCCCATCTCAATATATTTTAATACAATGTTTCTGCATTAAAGGATGTACCGCTACAAATCGTACCAAGACTTAAGCTTTGTCTAGCCCCTCCTCTGAGCCGGCATGATGCTAGTCACTTCACATTGTCATTTCATTTCCTCCTCAAAGATAGTGAGTAAGAGAGAGAGGATCTCCACTCAGCAGGTAAGGAAGCAAAGGCTGAAAGAGGACACGCGGCTGCAACGTGGCAGAGCCTGATGGCAAACCCAGGGCTGGTGACCTCGCAGTTCATGCCCATCATATTAAGCTACACTGTTTTGGGTTCCTCAAAGGTTTACTAGAGTTTTGTTTAGGTTTCCAAGCAGAACTACTTCTCTACAAATACAAGTGTTTGCAGTAATATGACCACCTGCACAATAAATTAATTAAGTCTTGGCAAAATGACAGTATTGACAAGGAGACTCCAATTCTTATATGAAGGTGTTACAGAACAGGGCAGGGGCACCCAATGATGTACTGTTACCAAAAGGAGCCCCCCTTTGTGCTCCTGGGGTTCCTCACCCCGTAGTAGGTTCGTTATGCTCGCCGCCAAAGGTAAGACGGCTCTCAATGCCAGAGGCTGGTGAAAAGGAAAGAAATTATTTATTTTCAAGTTATGCAGTCTTGGAGTAATGACTTAAGGTCTCCTTTAAAATACTAGAGTTCTCTAGAATACCCACAAACACACACCGTCCTTCCTTCCCCGCTTTGCCCAGTCCAGGGTACCGTATCTCAGGGAAAGAAGTAGAAGTCTGTGATTCAGGCAGACCCTCGGTTCTGACACCATCTGCTGTGTCGCCACCGCAATCTCCAGTTAATCCAAAACCATGTGGCACCTTCTCATGGCTCACCAGCAAGAGTCCTTTCATCCCTTTTCTTCCAGTCAAAGACTCTTCTGTTTCCTAGGCCACATGGCAAAAGGAGCAACCCAAAGCCACGTGGTCCTCTCTCTCTCCCTCCCAGGCCAAGGGGTCCCGACTCCTCCAAAGCCTCGTGGTCCCAACCCCATTATGGCTGCCATGCCTGGGTTTAAATCCCCAAGCCAGTCTCCCTCTGCAGTTGAAGGTTATAGATACGTTAAATGACTATGCCAGAGGTTAGCTACAAAGCTGCTGCTATACAAAAGAGCTCTGAATGGCCCTGTTCCCTGTGTCCCGTCCCCGAGCTTGGACTTGTGGGGTGAGGACATCCTATATATATTTTTCTAATATTTCCTGAACACCTTGAGTTCTGGACCCCATTACAAATCCCTATCTGGGCCCACCTCTTGGCTGCACCCTGTTACAAAGGGAAGATCAGAAAATGTATAGTTAACTGAGCACTTAGACACTCAGGTTGATCTTTTCCATATCCTATAAAAGTTCTAATATTGATACTTTGCCCAAAGTTTTCCTATTGATGTTTGTGTTATTAGATACACATTCCACCCTACTATACTTGTTGAAACAGAAACCTCAAGCCCCCTCCCCCAAAAAAGACAAAAAAAGCCAAACAAATAGGTAAATTTATACTTATTTGGATTTCTGCTCATCTCTTTTCCTCCAAGTCATACTCATTCCTGTTGCTCCCTTAGTGCAAGGACTGAGCATCACATGTCACCTATTTTCTCCAGTAAGGGAGCTGTGTTGGAATCATGCCTGCAACCAAACCAGGCGGACAGCCAGCCTCCTGGTAAGGGAGGATTCCAGCTGTCATCTTTAAGGCAGAAGTGCTGCCGCCGATCTTGTTTTAGAATAGCTTCAAACTCATCCTGACCTCCTAAGACTCAGTCAGGGCAACTCCTGGGCTCTAAATAAAGACTAATGAGAATCCTTGGCTCTCATTTCTTCCTCAATAATCATCCTTCTGATAGGGCACTCAAGAGTTGGAAAATTTTAGTTTAAGGTAAAAAGTTATAAGCCTAGCAAGTAAATATGTTAAAACCTTTGTTTCAGAAACTACTGATAAGGCCCATCCTGAGTCCTGGGAAAACAGCCAACCTCCTGGGGGCACTGCTAAAGATTATGGCCTGGGGACAACTGGAGCCATCCGGGCCTTTGTGTTCTGGGGAGAGACAGAAGACAACACGCCCTTGGGAACAGCTAACTGCCCAGGGGAGGAATGTTGCAGCATTGCTCACCTAATCCCCCGAAATTCAAAACCCTCACACCGCACCTTGTTTATTCCCTGGTATAAAAGCGTTGGCCTGGAAAGAAAAGACAAGATGGTCTGTTAGAGTATGAACCCACCATCTTCTCAGATCGCCCGCCATCTGAATATAGCGCCCATAAAGATTCAATCGCTGTCATTGCTTATGGGGTTTGGTAGTGACGGGCAGCCCAAATGCCGGTCTCTTTTCCGGTTACACTTCTACTCAGGTCACTGCTGAATAAACACCATATTGTATGTGGGTCCCCGGGAGGATTTCCCTCCCAGATACCCATTCCCTGGGCCTGGAATGAGTCCTGTCCCCGCCCCTGCCCTCCTCTTGTAAGAACGCAACCCCTAACACACTCTATTTGTCAAGGCGGTTAACTTTCTGCAAATTACAGATCCATCTTGCCCGCCCCCGACCAAGGCATAAGCCCTGGAAACGCAGCGCCCCCTCACTGTCTGGCTGAATAAACACGGGGCACCGCTGCAGACCGGCAGCAGACGGGCTGCAACTCTGTCCCCAGCTCCCACCGGTCAGCGCAGGAGCCACCCCCTGTCTCGGCTGGGAACGAATGAAACCCGCACCTGAATGACAGGCGACAAGCTGCGCTCAGAAGGAGCCCGCCCTGGGGCTCTGCGTCCCGAGCCGCGACCTGACGGAGCCTCTCGACTCGGCTGGCCAAGTCCCACCCTTCGGGGAAGCTACAGGCTCGAGTTAACCCTCCCGCAGTCCCCACAGCGCCAGCCCCAGGGAAACCTCATTCCCCCTAGAAATTTAAACACGTGACAAGCCCAAGTCCCCTCTTGGAATGAACCCTTCATCTGCCCAGCAAAGCCAGCAACACAAGGGACACTCCAAGTCCGGCCCAGGGAGGGACGGGCATGCGCGCCCCCGCCACCACCCGCCACCCGCCGGCGCGCAGGGGCCCCTACGGGCTTTTCTGCAGTGGCGGGCGGGCCGGTGAGCAGGAGGTCGTCCTGCCCCGTACTGCAGCCCCACGAGCGTCAGCTCCAGCTCCGCCTTCCAGAAGCGCCAGCGGAACCAGTCCAGCAGCCGAAGACGAGCGCCGGCACGAGGGCAGTGGCGGGGCGGGGGGCGGGGGGCAGTGAGAGCCTGAAAGCGCAGCAGGTCCTAAAACTCGCGCTCCGGGTGCCCCGACAGCTTTGGCTAAGCAGGAGGAGCCGGGAGACCCGCCGACGCGGCAGGTCCGCAGCCTGGAGCGCCACCTGGGGGGACCTCCGCGCAGCACTGTGTACCAGCAGGCTGCCCAGGGCTCCTTTCCACGATGCCCTCCTTTGTTCCTCAGAGTTGGTTAATTCATTCTTTTTTTTAACTTAAATATTTCATTGTTTATACTATTACAGTTGCCCCTGTGTATCCCTTTTGCACCCCACCACCCGGCCCGCCCCACACAGCAACCCTCACACCGTTGCTTTTGTCCACGGGTCATGTCCATTAAGGTCTTCGATTCATCACTTCACCTTTTGGGAATGAGTCCCCTCCCCCCCCACCCCCCACCCCTCCTGCAGCTGTCAGCCTGTTCCAGATTTCTATGTCTCTGGTTCTGTTTGCTCATTAATTTATTCTGTTCGTTAGATTCCATTTATAAGTGAGCTTATATGGAATTTGTCTTTCACCGAAGGGTTTATTTCACCTAACATAATAGTCTCCAGTTCCATCCATGCTGTTGTGAAAGGTAAAAATTCCTTCCTTTTTCCTGATGCATAGTATTCCATTGTGTAAATGTACCACAGTTTTTAAATCTACTCACATACTGATGGGCGCTTAGGCTGTTTCCAAGTCTTGGCTGTTGTAAACAGCTCTGCTATGAACATAGGAGTGTATAAGTTCTTTTGAATTGGTGTTTCAGGAATTTTAGGATATATTTCTAGCAGTAGACTACTGGGTCAAAAGGTGGTTCCGTTTTTAATTATTTGAGGAAATCCCATACTATTTCCCACAGTGGCTGCACCAGTCTGCATTCCCATCAACAGTGCACTAGGGCTCCCTTTTCTCCACATCCTGGCCACACTTGTTTGTTGATTTATTAATGATAGCCATTGTGGCAGGTGTCAGATGGTATCTCATTGTGGCTTTTATTTGCATCTCTCTGATGATTAGTGACATTGAGCATTTTTTCATATGCCTAGTGGTCATCTATATGTCGTTTTGGAGAAGTGTCTATTTAGGCTCTTTGCCCATTTTTTGATTGGATAGTTTGTCTTCATGGTGTTGAGTTGTATAATTTCTTTACCTATTTTGGAGATTAAACCCTTGACGGATGTATTGTTGGCAAGTATGTTCTCCCATACAGTGAGTTCCCTTTTTATTTTGATGGTGGTTTCTTTAGCTGTGCAGAAGCTTTTGACTTGCTGTCCCATTTGTTTATTTTGCCCTCGGAGATATATTGGCAAAAATATTGCTACATGAGACATTTGAAATTTTACTACCTATGTTTTCTCTAGGATTTTTATGATATCAGTACTTATATTTAAGCCTTTTATCCATTTTCAGTTTATTCGGGTATATGGTGTAAGTTGATGGTCTAGTTTCTTTTCTTTTTTCTGTGTGTGAACCAGTTCTCCCAACACCATTTATTGAAGAGGCTGTCTTTACTCCATTGCAGGCTCTTGTCTCCTTTGTCAAATATTAATTGACCATGAAGATGTGGCTTTATTTCTGGGCTCTCTATTCTGTTTATTTATATGTCTGGTCTCATTCCAGTATCAGACTGTTTTGATTACAGTGGACTTATAGTATAGTTTGATATCAAATATTATGATCTCTCCAATTTTGTTCTTTCTCAGGATTGCTGAGGCTATTTGATGTTAATTCTACCAATCCATGAACGTGGTATGTCTTCCACTTATTTGTATCTTCCTCAGTTTCTTTCTCCAGTGTCCTATAGTTTTCTGAGTACAAGTCTTTTAAACCCTTGGTTAAATTTATTCCTAGGTACTTTATATTTTTTGTTGCAATAGTAAATGGATTTTTTTTCTTGGTTTCTCTTTCTGATAGTTCATCATTGATGTATAAAATGCCATCAATTTCCAAATATTGACTTAATATCCCACTACTTTACTGAATTCATTTATTAAGTCAAGTATTTTTTGGGGTGGAGCCCATGGGATTTTCTGTGTACAGTATCATGTTGTCTGTGAATAATGACTGTTTTAATTTCTCCTTCCCAATTTAAATATCTTGTATTTTTTCTTCTTGTTGTGGCTGGGACTTCAAGTACTATGTTGAGTAAGAGTGGTGAAAGTGGATACCCCTGTCTTGTTCCTGAACTTATGGGAAACACTTTTAATTTTTTCCCCATTGAGTATGATGTTGTCAGTAGGCTTTCATATATAACATTTATTATGTGGAGGCATGCTCCCTCTACTCCCACTTGGCTGAGTGTTTTTATCATATAAATGAGTGCTGTATTTTATCAAATGCTTTTTCTGCATCTGTTGATATTGCTCATGTGACTTTTCTGTCTTCCATTTTAAATATTTGATATGTCACATTTATTGATTTCCAGATATTGTACCAACCTTGCATCCCCAAAATAAATTCCACTTGATCGTGGTGTATAATCTTTTTAATATGCTACTGGATCCAGTTTGCTAATATTTTTTGAGAGTTTTAGCATCTATGTTCATCAAGGAAATTGGCCTGTAATTTTCTTTCTTTGTTGTGTCTTTACCTGGCTTTGAAATTAGGATGATATTGGCCTCATAAAAGGAATTTGGAACTCTTCCCTCTTCTTGATGTTTTTTTGGCATAGGTTGAGAAGGATGGGTGTTAGTTCTTCTTTGAATGATTGGTAAAATTTAGCTGTGAAGCCATCTGGTCCAGGACTTTTGTTTGCTGGGAACTTTTTGATTTACTGCTTTGATTCCACTAGTTGCTATCAGTAGTCAGGTTTTCTTCTTCCTAATTCAATTTTGGAAGATGGTATGTTTCTAGAAATTTATCCATTTTCCCAGGTTGTGCACTTTCTCAACCTGTGGAAACATTTAGTCGTTCATAGTATTTTCTTACAATCCTTTGTATTTCTGTGGTATCAGTTGTTACTTCTCTTTCATTTCTGATTTTATATATTTGGCTCCTCTCTCTTTTTCACTTGATGAATGTGGATAAAGGTTCATCAATTTTGTTTATCTTTTCAAAGAATCAGCTCCTGCATTCATCGATCTTTTGAATTTTTTTGTCTTTATGTCATTTATTTCTGCTCTGATCTTTATTATTTCATTCCTTTTACTCACTCTGGTCTTTGTTTTGTTTTTCTGGTTCTCTTAGTTTTAGGGTTGGGTTGTTTATTTGAGATTTTTCTGTCTTCTTTAGGTAGGCCTGTAATACTATAAACTTTCTACTTAGGACTGCCTTTGCTGTGTCCTATAGGGTTTAGGTTGTTGTGTGTTCATTTCACTTGTTTCCAGGTCCTTTTTGATGTCTTCCTTGATCTCAGTGTTGACCAATTATTATTAATAACATGTTAATTAACCTCCATGTATTTGAATGTTTTTGAGGTTCTTTTTTAATTGAAGTTGATTTCTAGTTAAAAGCCATTATGTTCTGAGAAAATGCTTGATATGATTTCAATTTTCTTGAATTTGTTAAGACTGATTTTGTGTCCTACCATGTGGTCTGTCTTTGAGAATGATTCATGTGCACTTGAGATGAATGCGTATTCTTTGCATCAGGATGAAACATTCCATAAATGTCAATTAAATCCATTCGATCTAGTGTGTCATTTAAGGTAGCAGTTTTCTTGCTGTTTTTTTGCCTGGAAGATCTTTCCATTGGTGACAGTGGGGTGTTAAAAACCTCTACAATGACTGTATTTCTGTCAATCTCTTCCTTAAAGTCTTCCAAGATTTTCTTTACATATTTAGGTGCTCCTATATTGGGTAAATACGTGTGTATGAGGGTTATATCCTCTTGTTGGATTGGTCCCTTCAGTGTTATATAGTGACCTTCTTTGTCTCTTGTTATGGCCTTTGTTTTGAAGACTATTTCATCAGATAGAAGTATTGCTACCACAG
This sequence comes from Micronycteris hirsuta, assembly GCA_004026765.1. Taxonomy (NCBI): domain Eukaryota; kingdom Metazoa; phylum Chordata; class Mammalia; order Chiroptera; family Phyllostomidae; genus Micronycteris; species Micronycteris hirsuta. The sequence continues at coordinate 70,927 of PVJI01002845.1, forward strand.
CTTTTTAAAAAAAATCTCCATTTGCATGGGATATTTTTCCCATCCCTTCTCTTTCAGCCTATGTCAATCTTTTTTTGTTCTGAAGTGGGTCTCTTGTAGAGAGCAAATATATGGGTAAAGTTTTCTTATCCATTTAGCTACTCTATGTCTTTTTATTGGAACATTTAATCCATTTACATTTAAGGTTATTGATAGGTACTTATTCACTGCCAATTTTTCCCATTGTACCTGTGTTCCTCTCTGTCTCTGTCTCTCTCTCTACTTCTTTTATTAAATTATTTTATTGTTGTTCAATTACAGTTGTCTGCATTTTCTCTCCTCCACTCCCCACCCACCACATCCAAACCCACCTCCCTCCCTTACTTCCACCCTCCCCCTTGGCTTTGTCCCTGTGTCCTTTATAGTCGTTCCTGAAAACCCTTCTTCCCACAGTCCTCTCCCCACTCTGGCTATCGTTATTTAAAACAGTCCCTTTAGCATCTCTTACAATGCTGGTTTGGTGAAAATCTACTTTAACCTTTCTTTTTTTCCTGGGAAGCTCTTTGTTTCGCCTTCCATTTAAAATTAAAGTCTTGGTAGATACAGTATTCTTGGTTGTAAGTCCTTGATTTTCATTGCTTAGAATAATTCATGCCAGTTCCTTCTGGCCTGTAGTGTTTCTGTTGAGAATTCAGCTGACAGCTTTATTGGAGCTCCCTTGTAGGTAACTCTTTCTCGCTTGCTGTTTTTATTATTTTCTCTTTTTCTTTAAACTTTACTATTTTAATTGTGATGTGTTTTGATGGTTCATCTTGATTGGGACTCTCTGTGCTTCCTTAACTTGTCTGACTTGTTCTTTCACTAGGTTTTCTATTATTACTTCTTCAAACAGGTTTTCTATCCCTTGCTCCCTTTCTGCTCCTTCTGGTACCCCTATGCTGTGAGTATTTTTACATACATGCTGTCCCAAAGCTCCCTTAACCATCCTCATTCTTTTTAAGTCTTTTTTCTTTTTTTCTTTTTTTTTTTTTTTGCTCTGACTAGGTGTTTTTTTCCTACCTTGTCTTCCAAATCACTGATTCTATCCTCTGCTTCATCTAGCCTGCTCTTAATTCTTTCTAGTGTATTCTACATATCAGACATTGTATTCTTCATTTCCAACTAGTTCTTATTCATAGTTTCTATGTCTTTTTTCATGCCGATGTAGTTCTCACTAAGTTCCTTGAGCATCCTATTACTATCACTTTGAACTCTATGTCTGATAATCTGCTTGCCCCAATTTCATTTAACTCTTTTTAAAAATGTCCTCCTTTTCTTTCATTTGGAGGTTGTTTCTTTGACTCCACATTGTAGCTTCCTCTTTTTGTTTGATGTATTGGATAGATCTGCTTTGACTCCCTGAGTTTGTAGGGTGGCCTTATGAGGCACAAGTTCTGTGGGACCTAGTGGTGCAGTCTCCTTGATCTCCTGAGCTGGATGCTCTAGGAATATCTTATGTGTGGGTTATGTGGGCTTTCCTGTTATATTTGGGTCCTGATTTTTGTTGACCCATTTATTGGTGGAATCTTCCCTCCAGCTGGCTGACTGAGAGTCTCAACCCCCAGCGTGTCTTATATGCTGTTGTACAGGTGCTGACAGAAGAAAGAAAAACAATACCCCCCCCCCACAACAACTGCAAAGTCAATGACAAAAGTACAAAGAATAAAAAAACTGGAAAGAGAAATAGAATAGTACAAAAGAGGGGGTGGGTTTAAGAGAATACCAAAGGAAAGAAAAGTGATTATGAGAAGAGAAAAGGAAAAGAACAGATACCAGTAATGAATAGAAAGTGGAAAATGGGAAAAGGGAACAAAGAAAGAGAAAGAATAACAAAAATAAAAAAGGAAAGAAGAAAGGAAAAACGGAATAAGCAAATGTAAGAGTAAAATAATATATATGAAAAAAATAGAGCAACTAAAATAGAAAAAATAAAAGATATCTAAAAAACAATTAAAAGGCTATGAAAAAGAAGATACAACAAAAGTAATGAAAAGTAACAAAGAGGAATTCATCTCAGCAGAGTTCAGTGCTGGCCTGCTGGGCTCTCCCTTTGGATGTGGCTCTGACATTGTCTGAGGCTGTTGTAAGCCAATGTCAGGTGCTGTCCACATCTTGGCTGCCTATTCAAAGGTACAAGCGCTCCACAGTTTGTGACTGTTTCCTCTGGGCTTGGCTGCACACAGGATGGTCCAAGCCTGCGTTGCAAAGCTAGCTTTTATCAGTACTGGGCCCAGGGGTTGGTCAGCAAATGTCCAAAGGCACTGCAGGATCTGTATCCTCTTGCCTTTGCCTGCTGGCCTGCGGTCAGTCTTAGACTAGTTACTGACCTCACTGTTTCTGAGAGGGTTTCTGGAAGAATCAGGGGGTGGAACTCCTGGATCTCCTATGGGAGTTGCCTTTCAGACTTCAGGGAAGATGTGTTCCCCCATCCCCAAGCCACTCATCTGAATCTGTCCAGGATTATTTCCCTGAAACTGGCAGGGTGGAACCCCTAGTAGTCTACTGGGTGAGTTCCCCGGAGCCAAGATTTTGGGTCTGCTGGAAATCAGGAGGGTGTTTCTATGGCTCTCCCCTGAGGGAGAAGTGTAGTCTGGCTCATGGGAAAGTGTATGGAATGACTGCGCCCTAAAGCCAGTCTCTGACACCCCTTAGTCCATGTGATACAAGATGGGAGAAAAGAAATAAGCAAAGAAAAAAAATCAAAACAAGATAAAAAAGGAAGCAAGATGAGACAAGCAGGATTCCATAGGGTAAGGTAATTGCTTTTTGCCGGGGAGGGTCTTGCTCTTCTCAGGAAAGATGGTGCTGTGGTGTTGGGGTATACCCCAGCACAAAGATCCCCACAGCCGCTCCCCCACATTCTCCCCCAATGATTCCCATTCCAGACTCTCCTTGTGTGACTGCAGTCCATGCCATTGTCCCTTCACCGAAGCCCAGGTGAGTGGCTGCAAACACAAAACCTGTGTTTTGACCCCTTTAAGAAAAAAAATAGTGGCTTTACTCCAGGGGGTTCTTTCTCTCCCAAGCAGACAAAAATCCCATGCCTTTTACCACTGCTGGATGCTGTATGGGTGGCTGATCACAGCACTGGTGCTACTCCACACCTGGGAGCCCGGCTCGGGGTCCAGGCTTCTCTCCTCTCAGGGGGAAGCTCCCACAGTCATGCTGTAACCTCGGCCTGATGCTCGTGAGAACCAGGCCATCCCCTTTCATGTCTCCACCCTTCCTACCAGTCTTTAGTTAGTTTCTGGCTGTCCTTGATTAAAAATCTCTTTGTCAGGTAGTCTTTGATTATTTATTTCAGGTGGCTGTTCCCTTTCTTTAGTTTGTTTCCAGGTTGGTTCTGGGAGAAGATGCGAGAAAGATCCACCTGCTCTGCTACCATCTTGTGACCTACTGGTTCATTCATTCTTTCCACCATTGTTTATTGATATTCAACTTCATGCAGAATGACTTCAGGACTGGAAGGTTCAGCATAAAAATCCCTGTCTTGCATTTGTGGTAATAGCAAAAGACGGAAGCCACAAGTGTTTATAAGGGAACTAATTAAATCAACTATAATATGTCCCGGAAAGGGAATACTATGCAGCTGAAAAAAAGATGAGGAAGTTCTCTATATACTGTTATGCAACGATGCCCAGAAAATACTTTCAAGGAAGATATGCAAGGTGCAGTCTATGTATGTAATGATATTTTTGGCGTCAGTGGGAAAATAAGACTATATGTGTACATATATGCAAATGTGTGTTATAGTTACATAAATAAATACTAGAAGACTAATACAAATGGTTTCTTATTGGAGTAAGGAAAACTGGATAGCTGGAGGCAGAAATGGCAATGAGATTTCTCTAGGTATCTTTTTATATCATTTTGACTTTCAACCATGTAAATGATTGCTTATTCAAAAGTTTAAGTTACTTAAAAAGTCAATAAAAATATATGCAAGCCCTTCAAATTTTAAAACCTCCCTGCCCTCATGGAGTTTACACTCTAGTGAGGAGACATGTAATATATTAAACAAATAAAATATATATTACCACATAGTACTGTGCTTCATAAAGAAAACTGACCAATAGGAGACAGGAGTGGTCACTGTTCTAGTTAGGGTCAGACGACCTCTCAATGGAAGTTGTCCTGATTTGGGAAGAAGTGAGAAAGAGAACCAGGCACACAACTTGAGGGAGCACATTCCAGACAGAAGGAACAACAAAGACTTAGAGGGGAAGGGAGCGTGGAGTGCTCTAGGAATACAAATAGTCAGTGTGGTTGTTCAGATGAGTAAGGTGAGGGTGGGAAGGATGTGGAAGGAGAAAGAGACAAGCACGAAATGGAGGCAGCCATGTGGCCCTAGGGTGATCCTTGCTGTGATGGGAAACCAGGAGAGTGAACCAATTTGTATTTTTATTTATTTTTTTAATTTTTAAAAAGATTTTATTTATTTATTTATTTATTTATTTATTTATTTATTTATTTTTAGATAAGGGAAGGGAGGGAGAAAGAGAGGGAAAGAAACATCAATATGTGATTGCAATTGTGTGCCCCCTACACGGGGACCTGGCTCACAACCCAGGCATGTGCCCTGACCAGGAATCGAACTGGTGACCCTTTGGTTCTCAGGTCAGCACTCAGTACACTGAGTCACACCAGTCAGGGCCCAATTTGTATTTAAAAGTTCAGTCTGGCAGCTCCATGGAGAATTGGCTTTAGGAAGCACCTATGGGTTGAATTTTGTTCTCAGAATGTGAGCTTGTTTGGAAATGGGGCCATTGCAGATGTCGTCAGTTAGGGTAGTCATACTGAAGAAGGGTGGGCCTGTATGCAAAATAACTGTAACTTTATATAAAGAAAAGAGGTATAGACTCAGGAGGGGAGACGGTCATTCGACCACCGAGACAGAGACAGAGCATTGCAGTTGCCAACCTGGGAACTCCAAGCATTTGCCAGGAAACCATCGGGAACTGGGGGACAGGCACAGGACAGACTCTCCCACAGCCTCAGAAGAAATAAACTTGCCAAGACTTCAGTCTTGGATGTCTAGCCTCTAGGACTCTGAGAGAATAAACGTGTATGGTTTTAAGCCTCCCAATTTGTGGTTTTTGGTTATAGTAGCTCTAGTAAACTAATACAGAGGGAAGGAGCAGAAGCAGTGAAGGGTGAGGAGGCTATTGTGTTAGTTTAAGGGAGTGATGGCTGGGACCATGACCTCGTAGGCAGTTAGGTGTCAGCTGTTACAGAGCTTCCATTCTTATGGGAAAAACAGACAGTAAACAAGTAAACCAATAAATACACTATTTGTAAAATGAAAAATTGAATATTCCTCAACCTCTACAATTACTGTAAATATCTTCACCTCTAAAATCATTAATTAATGGAAAAGTCACTTCTCACCTCCAGATTCTAGTTTTCCATTTAAAACACTTTTTAAATTATTTTTTTATCATAAAAGCACACTTTGTAAAAACCCATACAAGATAGAGGAATGATAAGGACTCAGCCATCTGACTCCTTGGGCACTGGCAATCCCTGTCTCTGAAGTGACCCAATGTAATCATTTACTCTTTTTCAGTCAAATATATGAGGTCTGTTCAGAAGGTGTCCAGCCATGCAATATGAAAAATAGATGCATTTATTGAAAAGGACATAAGATACAAGAAATACTGTACACAGGATAATAGTACCTCAGTCCCCTTCAAAGTAGGTACGTCAGGACCTCACACAATTCTCCCAGTCGCCATCAGCTGTCTTATATTTTCCTGAATCTCACTGATGATCAGAAATCTCTTTCTCTCAAAGGTTATTTTAATTTTGGGAAAAGCCAGAAGTTGCAGGGTACCAAATCTGGGCTATAGGGTGATAGAGTCACCTGGGTGATTTGATGTTTCTCCAAAAACCTCTGCATGAGACATGATGCATGAGCTGGTGCATTGTCATGATCAAGCTGCCAATTACCAGTTGCCCATAGCTGTGGCCTTCAGAATCATCCAAATAGTTTCTGCAGAGGATTGTTCAAGCTTAACACAAAATTTGATGCAGATTCATTGCTTTATTCACTTAGTCATTTTGAATGTGATGGCTACACAGTACACATGCTCATTCAACAGCGTTCACTGCCCCACTGACTAGTACAGTGAAGTTGTCATTGTTCACACATGCGCATTCCAGTCCACTCTCCGTGGCTGCCAGGTCACATCGATGTGGCACAAACTGTTCTCGTTATATTAACAATGGTTGGACTTTTTCTGGACAGATCTCATACTTACATTCACATATGGAGTGGGAGTTTTTACATATGTACAAAAATAAAAACAAGTTGCAGGAATTATTTTATAGCTTACTTTTTCACTTACAGTTAAAGATATTTTATTAAAAATAAAGGCAAGAAATAACCCAAACTCCTATTTTCTCATTATTTTACTGTTAATTTTCTAATTATTTTACTGTTATCTATGAAGCTATTTATAAATTAGTGTCTCAAAGTTACTTATGTATATTGTATCTGTATGACGGCAACCCCACACGACGGAGAGTTACTGACCATCTCTTTCCCAAGTCGATGTTTTCCAGTGTCACTCTGGTAGCTTGAAATTGACCATAGTGGAAACATGTACCCCAGGAAAATGGACAAACACCATAGATCAGCAAGCCCCTGCGCAAGAAAACCAGTTGTTAAATCCAGCACACCACTGCTAATACCTAAATCAGAGCATTAGGATGGGGATTAGAGAAAATAGTATTAAATTAGATTTAATGAGGTAATGAAAGGCAGGATGGTACACTTACTGCGTACAGCCTACGTAGTTGCAGTGACTGATTCTGACACTAACTCCTCTACCTACCAGCTGTGTGAACTGTGCAAACTGCCTAACCTCTCTGTGCCCCCATGTACTGCAAAGCAAAGCAAAGTGATCTGGCTGGGAAAATTATTGTGAGGAGTGAATGAATGCATCTACACGAAGCTCTTATAATAGTGCCTGGGGCAGCATTGCCATTCAGTAAGTGCGCGTTATTATCTCAGGAACATAGTGACTCCAATTCGCAAGTCAGCGGATGAGTCGGTCAGTATGGGGACCTGCAATCTCCTCTCTGAGGCATCTGTTTTGTGAGCTTTGTATTTGTCTGATAGGATAATAGATTTGAACAAGAAGAAAATGGCTGTGACACAGTCCACATATTCCCACTGCCTGATTATCAGCATCATCGCCTCTTAAAATGACAGCACCTGGGGCTTATTCACAGGACATTAAACCTGTGACATTTTGGCCAAGTCAGTTACAAAGACAAATTTTTTCATTAAGTCACTAGTTTGGCCATCATCACTCAGAACTGCACCAAGCTGCACCTGCAAAGGTGTCCCTAACTAGGGATCCCAGTCCCATAGAGCCCACCCAGCCCCCCAGCTCGGACCCACCATGTACCATGGGGCTGGGGCTTCTCTCCTTCAAAAGCATAAATATGAAGTATTCACAATGTCACCCTCTGATGCAAATGACATTCTAAAATGTGCATTCTGTGCCCCAGATCCTGCAGTCTTTGTAACAGAAGTGATGCCCACTGCTGATCTGTGTTTGTGGGGAAGAGGGGCCAGGTCAGGGCCCAGACTTGGGGCCACAGGAGGCTGCCCATTTGGACTGATTTTGCAGGGCCTCATTCCTCAGTCAAAACCTCTCCCATCAGCTCTGCTCATTGAAACCGTTTTTTATTCATTCATTGGAATTAAAGTTTCAAAGAGCAGAGACGCCTGGGAAAGTGACTTTCTTGGGAGCAGGTTTCCGCCAGACAGGGAGAGGGCATCTGCAAATGGCACTCAGAGATGCAGCGCCTTCCCCACCAGCCATTGATCATACTGAGGGGAGAAGTGGCTTCTTGTATCATCACCCAACATGCAACATGGACCCGGAATGCTATTCTGGACTTTGTACTTTCACTTTCCTGCTTCAGCTTATAGCCAATTATGGTTCTTCTATTTAGTGACTTGTCTCTCCATGACAGCATCTATTAGATGTCTCCTGATATATTCAGACAGCAATTTGATATATATATATTTATTTATAATATATATAATATATATTATATTTATTTATAATATATATAATATATATTATATATATATTTAAATATATATATTTATATATATTGATATATATATATAAATATATATATTTTGATATATACATTTTATATATATAAAACCTCATCACAGGGCTGTGTCTACTAAGTGTTCGATGAATCCTGGGTGATAACAAAATACTGCAGGTGGAATGTGCGCCACTATTTTCTAAACAATTATTTTTCAGATAGCTTCACTGGCGAGTTCTACCAAACACTTAAAAAAGAATATCAATCCTTCTTAAACTTTGGCAAAGAAAACAGTAGAAGAGAAAATGCTTCCAAACTCATTTATGAGGCCAGCATCACAGTGATATCAAAACCAGACAAGGACACTACAAAAAGAATATTAAAGACCAATATCTCTGATGAACATGAATGCAAAAATCCTTAACAAAATATGAGCAAACCAAATTCAATAATACATTAAAAGAACATTCAACATAATCAAGTGGGATTTATTCCAGGGATACAAGGATGGTTCAATATCCACAAATCAACCAACACAATACACCACACATACAAAAGGAAAGATTAAAAGCAGACTACATGATATCTTTAAGCACCTGAAAAATATCATTTATGATTTCATGTTCTAAATTGTCTTATGACAGTATGTTAGCACTACTTTTTGCTTTTAATTTACATAGCTCAGCAATACAAATGTGTGAAAAAAATAAAATGATGACTTTAAATAAATAAAATAATCTCCTAATATTTAATCAACAGAAACCTCTTCTGACTGTGTCTTACAGGTGAACCCCCAGGGCACAGGAAGTCCCGTGACTCTGGCAATGTACCCTCTCCTGCAGCTCCCACAGCTGCACCATGGTTGCCCTCTGGGGGGTCACCAATGACTTCTTGTTGCGAAATCAAAAGGCCTTGGGGCCTCATTCCCCTTGACATCTCTTCTGCACCACATTTACCACATCCCCACTGGAAAAAACACTTTTGGCTGCCAGGGGATCATATGACCCTAATTTTTCTCTGACATTTTAGTAATTGATGGGTTTCTCCAGTGGTATGTCTGCTTCTTGTCTCCTTTTTGCTAAGAATGGGCTCTGGGTGCTCCTGCTTCACTCCGTGTACAGTTACACAGTTCTCTCAGCTGCTTCTTTCTTTTCACGCTCCTGCAGAATGAGAGGAGGTGGCTCTGCAGCTTTGAAAGACCCTCATCTAACCTCACACCTCCTCTCCAGCATCTCCTCCCTGTCTTCATCCTGCCGCACGACACAGAGCATGTCCTAAGTTAAACGTGAGTCCTCCTCCTAGACTTTATTATTCCTCAACTTATGTATGTGCTGGATACATGCAGTTTAAAAATAAATAATCATTGCACTTAGTTATATCAATATTGGATACATCAAGGTACTGTTTACAGCATATAAGATGTTCTCATATATATTTCCTTATTTTGGTTTTTATGAGAACACTTTAAGAAGGAGATAATTGTTACTGTTTGTGTTCTACAAATAAGAAAACTACAAATAAGGACATCAGTACCTAGACAAGGTGAGAATTTGACCAAAGACACTGATTTAATCAGTGGTTAGCTTGAAGCCCTTCCCAGTGCTCTCTACAATATCATAGAAAAGTTCTGTCCCAGAATCCCTCTGGCCAAATGAGCCCTCTCCCCAGCTAAGGGTCTAAGTAAGGTTTGTCTGGGGTTTCTAACACAAAAATTGAAGATGATGGATTGTGCTGATTCACTAGTGAGCAAAAATGATTTCCTGTCTCATCAACTGAAACCCATTGCCTAGTTATGGGTCTCCAGATGCAACACCCACTCTTTACAGAATTGCATGTCTCTTAACTACTTGGTTGGGGTTGTTGTCTCTCCTTACCCCTTTTATAGAAATAAAACTTCCTCTTAACTTGAGCCTCTGAGCCTCCCCCAACATTGCTCTCTGTTCACTGGTGTCTGCAACCTCTCCAAACTTGTCTCCAAAGAGTGGTGAAGACTCCCAGTTGCTCAGTTCTAGCCTGAATCGCACACAGCTGCTGTGAAACCAGATGAACGTTACTTATTTCAATTCTCACCTTTGCACTGACCCTGCATGCTGTCATCTTCCAGCTCTGTCATGTTATTTCCTTTTTCTTTTCCTCTTTTTTCGGCAAGGAGTCAGGTGATACAGTAGGAAGTTTGTGGAGCATCATGGATGCTTGCCCTGCCAAAGGGATCCCAGTATGTCACTCAGCTGTGGGACCTCAGCTGGAACTCTGTCATGAAATCAGAGATATTAGATGCATCTCACATAATGTAGAGTTCAAACAAGCAGTGGCATTGTTATTATTATTCTTGTCATGTTGTCATCTGTGAGGTGGAGGTAACAGAACTTTGGGCTTCCAGTCATCTATGATTCAGGGCGTGTCTGCTACACAGTTAGTGATTATTTAAAACTTCAGGAACAAAATTGTAAATGAGCTTTATAAAGTGGCTGCTTCCCCAGGACATGTATAGGAATCACTAACACCAGTGTTCAGTACCACTGCTGCTTAGTGGTTTCCCACATTTACATCATTTAACCCTTCCTACAGCCCTGTGTGAAGGTGCTGACCTGACATTCACTTGACAGGAAGTCTCTTACTTGTCCAGGATCACATAAGCAGCTCTTGCAAGTTACCTGGCCAAGGTGTCCTTGTAGAATCTGAAGTTGCAAGTCACAGGGCTGACTTTAGCTAAACTGAGAAAAAAAGAAGGAAGGGAGGAAGGGGAGAAAGGAAGGAAGGAGGGAGGGAGGAAGGGAGGGAAGGAGGGAGGAAGGAAGAAAACTTATACTGTCATAAATGAATGAATAAATGGAGACTTGCTGGGAAGATTCTGGGCTGACTTGAAGAACTGAGGACAGTGTTTCCAGTCCCAGGGCGCTCTAAGACAGATTTAAATAATCTCATGAGAAGATTTCTGGTCTCCTGCTGTCTCTGGGTTGTCTATCCTGGCTTTAATTCCCATGAGGGACATTCTCACTGAGTTGGTGAGATGGGCAGCCTTCTGGACACATCTGGGTCCAGAGACAGGTGAGAACAGGCAGCCTTCCCCTGGGTACACCATGACTAGGAAGAGGTGAGCTGGACACGTGATGCCAGGGTCCCCTGTGTTTCAAATACTGTGCCTCTAATGCTCCTGAGGTGAGAATGTATATTTTAATTTACTCTATAGCTACTCTACTCTAGATTTTCTTTTTCTAAGCAAAATTAGAAGTATTTTAACCATAAAAAGGGTGATAAATTTGAAATGCATGAAGCTAGCTTTGGGGAGCTGTTCACAGGAGAAGCAGGTGTATCCATGGCCCCTGTTCCAAGCTGGGAAAGGAGTGACGCTGAGCCAAGGCCCAGAGCTTGCGGCCTCTCCTCCAAGCCTGGGGCAAGGTGAATGTGAAGAACCCTATAAGAAGGGCTCCCACAACAGTGGCTCCTTCCCGCCTGAAATCCCACCATGAATACTACCTGACTTATACAGGATAAGGCCTGATCTCTTGTGAATAAATACCTGTGGAGGGTGTTCAGCTGTTTACCCTCCTGGTTAGGAGGCCAGCTTCCCTCTCCCAGCCAATGGTGAGTTGGCTGATGAAGCAGAGGACCGGCAGGGGTCTGCATACTACCTGGCTGTCATGGCCTGGGGTCTGAGATAGATGAAGCAAGATGTGGCTACCAAAGCAAGGACTTCATGAAGCTAACTCATCTTATTACCACAGATGGTCAGAGTGTGGGCTGCCAGCAGCAGGGTTAGTGGAGGCCCGCTGGCCTTTTCGAAAGGGTGGGTTGCTCTGGGGGCTGCGCAGAAGATACAGGTGCACCTGGGATCCAGGGGTGCCTCATGGGCTCTAACTGGCTCCCTCTTAGTATGCCAGTGCAGCGACCAGTGTGGGGAGGTGGGCTGAGGTCTGTGAAATTTCCAGGCTTTCTGATGGTGGGTCCTGCAGCCTCCTTGCCCTACTAATCCTGATACAGAGACAGTCAGGGAGTCCCAGTAGTCTCCCACATTGGCTAAGATGGAACAGGGGGATGTTCTTACATCAAGCATGTCAAAGAAGAGAACATGAATGGACAGCGCCTGGAGCACACCAAAAGCTAGCAAGATAATTGGAGAGAGAAAAGCAGAAGCCCCCGTCTCCTATCCGTATATAAGAACCATGGGCTTGAGCAGGAAGACGAGATGGTCTTTGGGACGGGAGTCCACCACTCGCTCAGGCCGCAGCACTTGAATAAACCTGTTTCCTTTTGCACCAGCCTCCATCTCACAAGCTTGGCTTCCATCGTCGCAGGCAGCCAAGCCTGTGTTTCCAGTTGTGTTAAGACTGTGTTTCTTTTCCAGGCTCGGGGGATGAATCTCCTTCCAAGCTCATTCAGGGTGTGGTCCGTGTTCAGTTCCTTGTAATTGTAGGACCAGGGTCCCTGTTGCCTTGCTGGCTGTCAGCCTGGGGTTCTCAGTGTCTAGAAAATAACCATATTCCTGAGCTCTTGCCCCACTCCCTACATTTTCAAAGGCAGCAATGACAGGTTTAGTTATTTTCACTCTTCATATCTCTCTGTCCTTTCCTTCACTCCATCTTTTCTGTCTTCTGCCATCTCTCTGATTTTTATTTCTTCTTCTCCCTCTCTTCCTCCTCAGCATCTCCCCCTCCTCCTTCTTCTTTTTCTAAATTGCGACTTTATTTAGATATAATTCGCATACCGTACATTTAATCCTAGTACTTTCTTCTTTTTACATTTGCATTTTATTTTTTTTAATCTTATTGTATTTTTGCATCACCATTTGACCGCCCGATATGCCCGTGATCTGTGTGGTCATGACGCCGTTGTCCATGTCCATGAGTCCTTCATTTTTTTCTGGATCCCTCCACCCCCTAACCTCCCACCAACCTTAGCTATCATCTGTTCTCTGTGAGTCTGTCTCTACGTTACTTACAAACAAGAATAAACTTAAAATGGATTAAAGACTTAAATATTAGACCAGAAGCCATAAAAATCCTAGAAGAAAAGAACATTATTTACAATAGCCAATATTTGGAAGCAAGCCAAGTGTCCATCAGTAAATGAGAGGTTAAAAATGCGGTGGTACACTTATACAATGGAATACTACTTGGCCACAGAGAAGGAGGAAATATTACCCTTTGTGACAGCATGGGTGGACCTGGAAAGCATTATACTAAGGGAAAGCATTATACTAAGGGCAAGGACCATATGATTTCACTCATATGTGAAATCAAATGATCAAAATGAACTACCATGCAAAATACAGCCAGACTCAGAGAGCAGGCTGACGGCTGTTGAGGCAAAGGGGTTTGTTGGAGGGTGGAGGGATTGAGCAAAAAAAGAAAAAAGAGAAAGAACTTGACAGGGACAACAGTGTGGTGCTTGCTGGGGAAGGGAGTTGTGGGGGGAGGTAGAAGAGGTGAGGGCGTGTAAATGGTGATGGAAGGAGACTTGACTTGGTTGCGAACACATAATACAATATACAGATGATGTACTGTAGCATTGTGCACCTGAAACCTGTGTGGTTTTGTTAGCCAGTGTCACCTCGTTAACCAGTATCACCTCAATAGATTCAATAAAAAGTGAGCATATTTTAAAAAAAGCAAAATAAGGAAAGCACCAACCTATGTTGACAAGAACCAGTAGAAAACTTCACCAGATGGCAGGATCTGAGAACAGGCAGCTGGGTCCCATCAGGGAGATGTTTAGGAGATACTGAGAGGTGCTTTACACAAGATGCAGTGTGATCTTGATCGGTCTTCAGGTGTGTTCAACAGAGGAAGAGCAGCGCGGGCTTTCAGGCTGCTTATGAGATAGTCAAAGTTCAAATAAAGAGTGGTATAGTGTGACAGTGACAGTGTATCAGGGTGATACAGGCAGAGAACAAGTCAGAAAACTGATGGAAGGGGAGGGCCAACAGCAGGGATCTGTAAGGAGGGGGTGTTGAGAGTCAAAAGAAAGAACAACAACAAAAAAAAGAACAGCTCAAATTTAAAGGAAGAAAAATCAGAAAAAGAAAAAAGACTAGAAGAGAAAAAGAGTTGAATTTTAGCCCCCTTTTCTTCCACAGTATGATGTTGGACAAGTCAGTCATATGAATTTCAAGCTGCTTTTCCTACTGTACGCGCAGGTGATGATCCACATGTTATGTCTCTGCCTCCCTGTCTCTGTGCCCCACTGATTGTCATGCTATAGGTTCACATACTCTCGGCCCACATCCTGCTGCTTTGCTCCCACCCCACCATCACTCTTCCAGGAAGGTCTGTCTCTGCTCCCTCCTGAGCTGCTCAGGGCCATGGGAAAGAGGCACCTGATTGCTTCTGGGGAAGGGCTAACCTCCTATGACTTGGAGAGTTTGCCAAACTGTTTGCGGGAAGGGGACCTCATCTGTGACAATTCCCAGTGTGTACTAGGAGGTGGTTACTCCTGATGTCAGTTTCCCTGTGTCAGTGTCCTCTGACCACCTGCCCTTGGCCACCACTTGTAATTCAAGCTCTAGGCTTTAAAGAGGAGAAATCTAGAGAAAAAAATGTTTTTGGATTTGAGAAGCTTACAGCTTTTCTGGAGACTCCCTATCCAAAAGAAGTAAATATCTGCAGGCTTGATGGAACATACATTTCTGGCTGTGCAAGGATCTAGGATTTGAAGGAGGGAGAGATCACGGACACATTTCTGTATTAGCTGGCTCTTTCCTTATGCCTTTTTGTCCTTTATTTCCATGGGCACAGGCTGAGACATGAGAAAGCGAGAGGCTGAGACACTGATTTGAATCTCTGTCCTTCCAGATCTCCATCCAGGTTTCAGTGTATCTGACCCCATAGTTTGTTACCACAGGTGGAGCTTGCTTGTATCTATGCTGAGACAGAAAAAAACAATACCCTTCTCCCCAACATGTGCATGCACACACACACACGTGATGTGGGTGTATGAGAAAGACAAATTGTGGGTCAAAGGATTGGGTATTTGATATCTAACATTTATTCACTACTTTTATAAAAAAAAAGATTTTATTTATTTTTAGAGAGAGGGGAATGGAAGGAAAAATAGAGGGAAAGAAACATCAATGTGTGATTGCCCCTTGGGTGCCCCCTACTGGGATTCTGGCATGCAACTCAGGCATGTGCCCTGACTGGGAATTGAACCAACAACTCTTTGGTTTGCAGTCTGGCATTCAAGCCATGAGCCATACCAGCCAGCACATTTATTCACTTTTTAAGCTCTTCCTGCCATGGCAAGAATTATTAATGTTAGGTGGTTACTTATTGAAATAACTCAGACCTCAGGATTTAGATATGTTCAATAAAATACTAAAGAGAAGGAGATCAGCAAGTTTTGTTAATATAAAACAAAAATGACCAGAAGCAAAACTGCTCAGGTTCAAATGCATTCAACTCCAACATTTAGTGGCCATTTGATCTTAAGTTACTTACCCTCTCTGATCTCCCATCCCTTCATCTGTTATACACGCTCAATCACGGCACCTACATTGTTGCATTGCTGTGTTATGGGGATCAGACAAGTTACTGTTTGTGAAGCATTTAGGATTGTACCTCGCACACAGAATATGATAAAGGGTGCATTAAATAGTTTTCCTTTGAAGTATAAAAGGCTGTTATACTAGTTTGCTTATTTTATACCTGCAGAGCACGAGTAGCCCACCGAAAGGCCTCAGTCCCTCTCACGGTTCTTCAGCTCCTATTATCCCCAGTCTAACTTTTACAGACAGGCTCCTGTTCACATGCATGCCAAGGATTAAATCAAAGAGAAGGTAATCTCTCTATAAAAATCTAAAATGTCCAGTACAAGGGTGGAAAGTGGTGAACTTGTGGGGAAGATGGACAGCAGCATCATGGATCAGTCATAGCCTTGAGGCTGCCACAGTCTTGCTGGAGGCACATTAAAAAATTACTCCACCCGGGACACATTAACACAGGATGTTCAGGACACGGCTTTCCACCTATCAAAAAACTTCCAGAAGACACATGGTGGGAAACGCCTGAAGTGAGCTCCTGTGCACCTTGTGAAGGGGGTCAGAGGACAGAACTTTGAGGCTCCTGAGGACAAGTAGATAAATATTGAAGGGCTGGGGATCAAGGCTTCTCTAAAAAAGTGTCACTCGGACACAGCAATAGTCTTTGGTTTTATCACCTTGCATGTGGAATTTGGCCAGCCATACAGGTAAGCAACAAGAATGACTATGAGTACACAGCTATCTGAGGGCAATAAAGATATAGATGGGAAACTGCCAGCTGTTATTTGTTTTATATGATTTTTGAATTTTTTTCATTACCACATAGTCCCTTTATACTCCCCTCCCCGCAGCAATCACCACACCGTTGTCCATGTCCATGGGTCCTTTATCCTCTCTGCTCAAACCCTTCACCCCCTAACTGCCCCAACCCCCACAAGCTGTTATCTGCTTTCCATCAACGAGTCTTTCTCTGTTTTGCTTGTCGGTTCAGTTTGTTCATTAGATTCCACAGATGAGTGAAATCACATGGTATTTTTCTGTCTCTGACTGGCTTATTTCACATAGCATAATGTTCTCCAGGTCCATTCATACTGCTGCAAAGGATAAAATTTTCTTTTTTTTTTTTTATGGCTGAATAGAATTCAAATGTGTAAGTGTCCCATACTTGTTTTATCCACTCAGCTACTGAGGGACGCTTGGGCTGCTTCCATATCTTGGCGTTTGTAAATAACGCTGCAATGAACATTGGGGTGCTTACATTCTTTCGATTAATATTTTGAGTTCCTTCAGATATATTCCCAGAAGCGGGATCACTGGGTCAAAAGGCAAACCCATTTTTAATTTTTTGAGGTAACTCCATACCACTTTCCACAGTGGCAGCACCAATCTGCATTCCCACCAACAGTGCAAAAGGTTTCCCCTTTCTCTACATCCTCACCAGCACTTGTTTGTTGATTTATTGATGATAGCCATTCTGACAGGTGTGAGGTGATATCTCATTGTGGTATTAATTTGCATTTCTCTGATGATTAGTGATGTTGAGCATCCTTTCATATGTCTATTGGCCATCTGTATGTCTTCTTTGGAGAAGTGTCTATTCAGGTCCTTTGCCCATTTTTTAATTGGGTTTTTGCTTTTTTGGTATTAAATTTTGTAAGTACTTTATAAATTTTGTATATGAACCGCTTATCAGATGTACAAAGAGCTCTTTTGGTTAGTGAGTTTATTCACTACATGCCTATTTCTCAGTTCCGAATGGAACAAAATTGCCATAATCAGTACCCTTTGAATTACATCAACTTCTTATGTGTCTAAAATAATGTCCAGTCCTTTCTGTTTTATGTTCTCAAAATCCTTATGGTTCTCCTTCATTGCTTTTACCATATTATAACTAAATAAAGAATTATGTTATTATTTCATTAATTTCTTTTTTATTTGCTCTATACCAGGTATCAGCAAACCATAGACAGTGGACCAAATCTAGTCCATTGCCTGTTTTTATATGGCCTATGAGATAAGAATGATTTTTCTTCACTTTTAAATGGTTAGAAAACAACCAAAAGGATATTTTGTGACATAAAAATAATATGGAATTTAAATTTCAATGTCCATAACTAATGTTTGACTAGAACACAGACATATACATTCATTTACATATTGTCTTTGGCTGCTTTCATGCTAAAATATCATAGTTGAGTACTTAAAACCAAGATGATATTGTCTACACAGCCCAAACTATTTACAGGAAGACCCTTTACAGAAGTTTGCTGACCTTTGTCCTACAGAGAGAAGATGAAGTCCATGTTTTCATCATTAGCACTGGATTTGGATTTCAGAGATTTTAAAATATGACTTATTACATAGCTTAAAATTAACAAAATATGGTAAAGTTTCACCATTAAAGGAATAGATACATTGTTTGGAAATACTTATATGAATAAATACTAACCTGCAGTTATAACCAAATCAATAAAAGCAAGTGTTGGAGAGGATATGGAGAAAAGGGAACCCTAGTGCACTGTTGGTGGGAACATAGACTGGTGAAGCTACTGTAGAAAACAGTGTGGAATTTCCTCAGAAAACTAAAGATGGAACTGCCTTTTGACCCAGCAATTCCACTTCTGGGACTATACCCTAAAAATCCTGAAACACCAATCCAAACGAACCTATGCACCCCAATGTTCATAGCAGCACAATTTAAAATAACCAAGTACTGGAAGCAAACCTAATGCTGGAGGTGCCCATCAGTAAATGAGTGGATCAAAAAACTGTGCTACATTTACATGATGAAATACTACCCAGTAGAAAGAAAGAAGGAGCTCCTACCTTTCATGACAGCATGGACGGATCTGGAGAGCATTATGCTAAGTGAAATAAGCCAGGAGGTAAAAGACAAATACCATATGATCTCACCTTTAAGGGGAACCTAATCAAGAAAACAAATAAGCAAGCAAAATATAACCAGAGACTCTGAAATTAAAAACAAATCGACAATAACCAGAGGAGAAGTAGGAGAGAATAATGGGGGGGAAAGGGGAAAAGGTTTTCAGGAACATCTGTAAAGAACATATGAACAAAGCCAAAGGGGGTAGGATCAAGGAAGTGGGGATGGCTGGAGTGGGAAGGAGTAGTGGGGATAAAATGGAGACAACTGTACTTGAACAATATAAAAAATGTGAAAGAGAAAAAATCAATAAAAAAGACAATTTACTTCAATCTAAATAAACTTTTAAAAACTAAAGTAAAATGAACAAAAAATTCCAGAATATCACATAAAATATGATAAAAGAATATACATCTAGAAAGATGAAATAATATGACATATGATTGATTGATGTATCTGTATGTAATAAATGATTAAATATAATTTGGGAGAATGACTAGAAAATTCATAATGTAAAAGTAATAAGAGAAATAGAAAAATTAATAATAGAAAAAAGTAAGGATAATGAGGATATGTTTATTGATTTGAGAGAGAGAGAGAGAGAGGGAGAGAGGAACATCAATGTGAGAGAGAAACATTGATCAGTCACCTCCCATACCGGGGTCAAACCTAGAACCTAGGTACATACCCTGACAGGTAATCAAACCTGCAACCTTGTGATGTACAAGACTATGCTGCAACCAACTGAGCCCCTGGCCAGGGTGCATTATTTCTTTATTACTCTTTGCTTCTTTATTTCTTAAAAAATGAAAATGTAAAGAAATATGGCAAAGTATCACTTTGTTCTACATGGTGAGTACACATGTGTGTTATATGTTTTTTGTATCAAAAAAAGAAAAACAACATGACTATTGAGATATTTATCTTTATTTGATGCCAAAAATGTGAATGGTGGAAATGCAGTTCAGATCTGCATATTTATCGTCAACAAATAAATACAACTGATGATAACTAGTTGAATTATGGCTACTTATCAATCACTGAATTAAGACCAGCTTATCCTAAAAGCAAAATAGATAATATCCGATAGTTTTTATAAGATACACAACAGATGTAGTAGAAGAACTAGCATGATATGCAACCAGGAATTGTTCCAAGACCAATGTAAGACATCGAAGCCAAGTAAAATCTGACAGTTTCTTGATAAAAACTTTATTGCCCCCCAGTAACTGCAAAGGTCACAAGATAGTTACTGTTTATTACTTACATATGGAAAGCAAACTCCAGCAGCTATGGGGTTAGCTTCCCAAGGCTTTGATAATTTACCTTATTAGATTCAGGGACTTTGAGGTTTGTCCAGTCTGCCTTTTTTCCACAAAATATATTGGTCTTCACTTTATTACCCCTTTCGCGTTTCTTCTAACAGTCTAGGACAAGACCAAAGAACTAAAGCAGCATCCTGGATATTTGGTAATATATCCCAAAGGGGGAGATATATATATATATATATATATATATATATATATATATATATATATATATAAAATTTATATTTATATATAAATATGGGGTGCATATTTTAGATAAATCTCCAATAATTATGTTTCAAGGCTATTCTTGACGTGGCCTCTGCTGAGCCATCTTCCAGGAACACTTCGCATTTTGCCATCCTTGGAAAAAATGTGCTGGATTCCTGGAAGGGATCATTTCCCCAGGGCAATAACTCTAGGAATAAACATCCTGAGTCTTATCTGCAAATACTAATATTGTTGGACTTAGAAGATAACGTGGATTGAAAAGTACAAGTTAGGCATCTAATCTTTTGGCAAAGAAAATGTCTTAAAACGTAGCCTTGGTTACTTTCAAGAGTAAACATTCCTGTTGTACCTACCACCAAGAAGCAGACAGTAAATAATCTACGAGCAACTTTTTAAATATAGTATAGCCTGGCTGGTGTAGCTCAGTGGATTGAGTGCGGGCTGCGAACCAAAGGGTCGCTGATTCTATTCCCAGTCAGGGCACATGCCTGGGTTGCAGGCCAGGTCCCCAGTAGGGGCCACATGAGAGGCAACCACACATTGATGTTTCTCTCCCTCTCTTTCTCCTCCCCCCCCCCCTTTGAAAATAAATCAATAAAATCTTTAAAAAATATATAGCATTAAAAAAAGAAATATAATATTTGAACAAACTTCCCAGTGCCTGGTTAATAAAGATTGTTGAGACAATGATAAATAATACAAAATCAACTAAATTTTAGTGAGTTTAGTGAGTTGTCATGTGAAACAAGTCTCATATTGTGATTAGGGATATTGTAACCTTAAATTCTGTTATAACTATCACATTATTTCAAGCAAAACCAAAACAAAAGTGAGTTTTAATATTTCCTCATGGGAGGATCTCATCTTGACTGTCTTCTATCTCGTAATGAGGAAGGTTTGGGAGAATAGTAAACTAGATGCAGCTTGAAAAGTATGGGAATACGGAGAGTCACCTTTAATTCTGCCTCTTCCAGATAAGTGAAGGACTCAGAGGTTTTTCATACTCAAAAGTGTTTAAGCTCTGTTTCGAAAAGTGGAGTCTGATAACCAAAAAATTTAACTTGCAAGACACGATATTTTTTCTGGTTGAACTCGAGATATTGATTTTTGAATATTGATAATTGAATATTGATTTCCTTGTTTGTACTTGTTTATTTGTTTATTTAGCTAAAAATCAAGTAGGCCAACTGTGAGACATTTTAGATATTTTGTTATTTATTTATAATACTTTAATATTTTTGAATTCTTAATTTTTAAAATGTGTATATGCATATATGATTATACATAAATATTGCTCTATTATGTTATTTCTAGTTTATGGTAATAATGAGAAAATATGTGTTATTATCAATAGGGAACATATAAGTTAAACTATAACTTTCTATGTGGAAATTTTAAACATACAAAAAAGTTGAAAGAATAGTATGAGTAACACCCTTATATTTTCTATCTTCCACTTAGATTTAGCAATTGTTAACATTTTATAACATTTGCTTTGCTTCCCTGTCCTTGGCTCATCTCTCTCTCTCTCTCTGTCCACACACACACGCACACACATTATTTTTGAATAATTTGAAACCAAGTTGCAGACATCATGACTATCTGTTAATATTTCACCATAAATATTAAAAGTATAAGGAAATTCTTCATTTAACTATAATACTATTACCACAAGAAAGAAAATTTAAAAGCCTGGCATTACAAAATATCTATCTAAAGTTACATTTCCCAATTGTCCCTTGTCGTAAATCTCATCCCGAGAAATTCGTATGCTATGGCAGGCGTGTGAATAAGTTCACACAGAGTACATAGGACTAGAAGAGCTGGGACCACACGACCTCAGAGAGAGGACAAGAGAAAATACCAGAGAGTGGGCTGGAGAGCGAGGGTCCAGGAGCGGGCCAGAGAGAGAGCAAGGGGGCCAGAGGGTGAGAGCGCCTGAGAGCGGGCCAGAGTGAGTGGGGGAGAGTGGAGGGAGCAGGGGCCTGGCAGCGGGCCAGAATGCCTCAGCCACTCTCTCCAGAGGAGAGAGCACCCCGACCCCTGCCTTGACAGGCTTTTATTGTTTTTCCTGGGCACATTACCTCAGAGTGGTCTTCATTTACTAAACGCAGGTTCACATTAGGTGATAGACAGCCAGGAAGGCACTTCAAAGGAGAGGTATGCAAATGGAAAGACAACAGGTTTGGGCTGAACTAGAAAGGATTAGCACCGGTCTAAAGAAGCTAGGCATGCATTTGCATATGTTCTTTTGATCCAGGGTGGGAGAGATTTTTAGCAGGAGCAAGACTTAGCTCTAGGAAATAAGCCATTCTGATTTACCCACAGGAAATTTCGTTTTTACACACGTGGGGCCTGCTTGCTGTCCCACGTTCCACCGATGTTTCTTTTAGACGTGAAACGTTGGGCAACATTTACCATGGTGAGAGGCACGGCTCTTCCTCAGTCCCTCAAATGACTTACTTTATTAATAAAGACTCATTAAAATTAACTCACTAGATTAGGTTGCTATATCTCTTTAGGTTCTTTTAACCTAAAATGGTTTCCTTTCTCCATGACATTGAGTTTTTCAGGAATTCAAGAACATACTTCATTATGGATTTATGATTACTATTATTCACTTGTTCTCAAGTAATTATTTTAATGTAGTAAGGTTACTCCCCAAAACATCTTAACAATCATATTTGCATAGTGCATTATTTTAAACTTTAATTTTCACTGAACACTCCTTTAGTTGTATCTTTGCATTTACATATTTTTATATCTGTTTTATAAATAATTCATTCTTTTTCCTTTTTAACAAAAGGGTCTGTTGGCTTGACTACTTTTTAGATTATTTTGGGGGTTCATTGACTTGGATTCTGAGGACGTGAAACAATTATAATCTTAATTTAATGAATCATGAATCATTATGAATCCCTACCGTAGACACCTGCAGACAAGCTGGCATGAGAATCAGGGTCTGTAGAAAATCCAGATTGACCAAACTGAACTTGAACTACATAGTATGTTTCTCATAGATGCAAAATTGTCAACTCAGAAGTAAATCTGACTGAGGAAGTTTTCTGAGTATACCCCCATGAACCAGGCAACTTTCCCAGTAAGAAGGTAATAAAAATAATATTTATACCCAGCCAAATGACAGTCTTGCAAGGAAGTTGTTAGCAGTCTAGGGTGGTGAGTAACTGGATGCTGTGGAGGTCTAACTGACATGCAATATAGGATCATGTCTCTGGTTTTATCCAGTTCCTACTCTGACCACTTTTGAAGCCTAATTTTTTCTTCCTTTAGCTCTGCATCAGTTGACCGTCATCATCCTTAGGTTTTCAATTCCTTCATTGCCTCTTATTATACCACAGTATTATCATTATCTATCAGGGAAGCTCCATCTCTCAGATGACTGGCAAAGCAAGTTTATTCATGTGATTTTCTTTAAATATTGGCTCATCTATTAATTTGTCAGAAAATTCTGAATAAATGATGATTTTCTTTAAAACTAGCTACTATGTTTAAGCGGCAATGCTGAACCTTCACTGGTACTCTTAGCTTCAGTTCCTTCTATGTCTTCATTCTGTGACACTTGTAATTTTCATACTTACCTCCTCTTGTGATTCACCATTTATTTAGTTTTGTGGTGTAAGATAGAAAGAAGTATGTGTATGTTTATAGAGTGGAGTTTTTGAGATATCAACCAAATTAACAATACCAGTAGATGTTCCTTAAAAATTTAATACCACACTGTGCCACAGGCCCCTAACAAGAAAGATACAGGGGAAAGAGCACATTTCACCTGTTCCTGGGCAAAGTGCTGGCTTGCTGAGGGGAAAGAAACAACAGCTGTGGCAATTCCCAGCCATTGCCAGGAAGAGTCCACTACCTATGACATGAATCTCCTTGAGGGAATGCCAAGCCATTTCCCGCCACCCCTGTCTTGGCTCCACATGACTGTTATTCATTTCAGGGTTCCACCCTCAAATCCTCTTATAAAAGGCCAATCTTTTCTACCTTGACCAACCATTGAAGAGACCTGCAAAACAGGTAAGTGGGAGCTGAGAGAAGATGAGAGCTATGGCAGGGGTTTACCTCATACATTTGAGGGCAGGCTATAGGAAGATGCTAGTCTTCAGAGAACATAGGAGCTCTGAGACTCAGCTGGGGCCATCCTGGGAGGTCTCAGGGGTAGTAGAAACTACATGTTTTCCAATTATTTCCAGAATCAGAAAAGGTGACAGATGTCACTAAGACCAATGCATTCCCAGGGGACCATCAAAGGAAAAGATCAGAGGGAGAACAGAGGGCTCTCTGCATGCCCTCTCTCTGACCATACTTCTTTCATGATCTCTGATTGCTTCTTCAAGTCACAGACATGGTGCTGCCTGCCCTGGCCCTCCCCAGCATGTCCTGGATGCTGCTCTCCTGCCTGATGCTCCTGTCTCAGGTGCAAGGTGAGAGTTCTCTTCCTCTAGCACTGGGTCACTGTTAATGCTCAAGGCCAAGATGAGGAGGAAGCCTCCTGTGTGATCCACGTGGCAGTGGTGAGGTGTAGCCTGACACAATGAAACTGCCTGCAATTCCCCCATCATCACTCCCTTCAGCATAACTCATGGAGGGAGGCACCACAGTGGTCCATTATCGATGGAATGAGAGAATTTCCATTTTGTCAGTGAGCTGTAATTTGTATTGGCAGAGTGAAGAAAGCACGAAGCATTAGGAGTGACATAGGGGGGAGAATAATTAGAGACCCAGGGTGAGAACAGTCAGCTCAGAGTGGTGAAAGTGTTGGACCCTTTTTTTTAAAACATTTATTTATATTTATACAGAGTGGAAGAGAAAAAGAAAGAGAGGTAGAGAAACATCAGTATGTGAGAGAAACATCTATGGGTAGCCTCTTGGCCTGCAACCAAGTCATGTGTCCTGACTGGGATTCGAACCAGCAACCATTTGGTGTACAGGCCAGCTCTCAATCCACTGAGCCACACCAGCCAAGGATGGACTTTTGAATAAATGGGAAAAGAAGAACAAAAAGAGATGGTCCTCCATTTACTATGACTTGTTTAAGACCAAGAGATCCAATGGAAAGGTAGTCAGGAGTTTGGTGTTACTTCGCCAAACACTGGCCTCACAGATATTCCCCAAGGTCACTTCCCAACACCCATTTACACTCTTCATTTCACTCCATCCCTCTCCTTTATTCCCTTCCACCACAGGTGAGGATTCCAAGAAGGAACTTCCCTTCCCACGGATCAGCTGTCCCAAAGGCTCCTATGCCTTTGGTTCATACTGCTATGCCGTGTTTGTGAGCCCAAAATCCTGGACTGATGCAGATGTGAGTAGGTGCATTTGCAGTTAGTGGTGATAAGGGAAAATACATTAGAGATGGGGCAGGGATCTCCATTCTCCAGAGTTTGGGGAGGGAAGAGTGAGCACCCTCATCTTTTATACTCACACCTCTTCTCACCTACCTTAGCCCTGTGCTTCCCCCACTGACATTTGCAGCTCCTCCTCAGTGTCTTTCTTCCTTCCTCACACAGATTGCCTGCCAGAAGCGACCCTCAGGATTCCTCGTGTCTGTGCTCAGCCAAGCTGAGGCATCCTTCCTGGCCTCTCTGGTGAAGAGGAATTTGAAAAACTGCCCATTTGTCTGGATTGGGCTCCACGATCCCACACAGGTGCGATAACATCTGTCTGTTACTTTTTTACTCCTATTGTTACCCAGGCCTACTCCCTGTCCTTGTGGGTTTGCAGGAATTATGATACAGCCTTGGAGCTCAGAGATCTTAGGATATATTTGGGTAGGCCCTTAGGATATATTTGGGTAGGCCCTTGAGGCCAAGCGAAGACCTGAGTTTTGTGGAAGTTCCTAATCTCCAATTGAAATGATCTCTTTTCAAGTGTTTACACAACTTATACACGAAACTTTGTAAGTCAGTCCTCTGAGTTTACTGAGTCTATACATAGTATACTGAGGGAATGCTAAATGAAGATAAGATATATTTTCCCCTTCTAGAACAGACAGTGTCTTTGAGGTTCAGAGCGTAATCACAAATGTACCAATTATTGTCCAGCCAGTAATGTGTTCCTCTGAGTGGTACCATTGGAGTTTGTGATTACTGGCTTTGGGATTTGCCAATAGAGGAAAGTTGTTATGGAGAATATCTCAGAGGAAAGCTCTGTGGCAACATCTGGAATAGCAGACTAAATTCCTAGATGCTGAGATGGAGATCAAATATTCACCAGAGCGGATTATGCGAAAACTCTTATAGTCATTCATCCTTACCTGACTTCATTCTTTACTCTCTAGGGCTATGAGCCCAATGCTGGTGGATGGGAGTGGAGTAGTAATGATGTGATGAATTACTTTGCCTGGGAGACAGACCCTGCCAGCATAGCAA
Source organism: Micronycteris hirsuta (assembly GCA_004026765.1). Taxonomy (NCBI): domain Eukaryota; kingdom Metazoa; phylum Chordata; class Mammalia; order Chiroptera; family Phyllostomidae; genus Micronycteris; species Micronycteris hirsuta. Next base: position 97,312 of record PVJI01002845.1, read on the forward strand.
ACCCTGCCTTCTGTGGGAGCCTGTCACCAAACTCAGGTAAGAAACACGGGAGCTGCATTCTGGCCAGCGTTTCCATCCTCTCTTCCCTCACATCTGGGCCTGAACTTCAGGAAATCCTCCTGAGCTAGGGAAGACAATATTGGTTTGTCTTCTCCCATCCCCTCTCACCTGTCCTTTTTTGGGGTCTCCTTTCCCTCAAGTGGGACCCTTGTGGAGATGGGGGAGAAGTTTTGAACCCTAGGCCAGTGTCTGGGATGCCTCTCTGTTGGGTCACAAGCTCCACTAGCCCCATTCAATTTAGTTCTTCTGTCTCCCCAGGTTATATGTCATGGAAAGATTATGACTGTGACAAGAAGTTACCTTATATCTGCAAGTTCAAGGATTAGGTCAAATGGGATTCAGAGTCATGAGTTTCATATGGAGCTCATTCTGGACATGGGAAGAAGTGAGAAGATTCACCCAGGAAGAGGATATTCTTTTACACCTCAAACCTGACCACTTCACTCTGACATTCGCTCCTCTCCACCCTCATTTTAGATTCTTCTCTGAATTAAATAACCTAAGTTTTCAAAGAACAATAATAAAAATGCAGTCTGTAATTGCCTGTCTCGTGTGCTTCATTGTCATTGACAGACACTGAAGAGGAGGAAATTGGTGGGGGAGGAGACTTTGCGGGTCTTATCCCTGCCCAGTTTCACCCAGTTCCTGTGAAAATGACCAACTACACATCCTACATTTCAGATGGAGTGTGTCGGCCCTGCCCATGTAGTATTTAGGTTACGCATGAAGACATTGTTCTCCCACAATTCTACTGCTTACACATCCCCAAAGGCCGGGTGGTATTACTAAACCAGCCCTAGTACTTCCTAAACTAGGAAGTACTTATTAGATGAAGCAAGTAGTTTTATTTTTTTAATTTATTTATAAATTAAAAATTCTGATCTCTCATGAAAGTACAATAACAATAAATGAATACAAAATTTGGATAAAACACTTAAAATACATCCCTAATTGTTTTGCTATTAGTTTCACAGATATAAAAATAATCTGTCAAATTGCTATGAAACTTTCCAGTATCTTTTAGCTTCTATACTTGCCATGACATGGTTGTCTGGTGAACTGTTAGGGTGGGAGCATTGGTTCATTGAACTTTGTGTTGCTTTGTCCCAGGAGGCCACTTGAGAAAATGGATCCCAGCACTTTGTCATTGGTCCTTAAAACATTCTGGCCTCAATTAAGTTGCAATTGGAAGGACTTCAATGTCCTACAGGATTTCTCCTGGTAATTTTTGAATGGAAAATAAAAAAAAATATATATAATACTATTGACTATAAACTATTATGAAAAGTAAACTTAAAAAATTAACCTATAGTATAAATTCTAGTGACTTATTATGCACTAAATTTTTTGAGAAGAAATAAATGTTGAAAAGCTATGCAGGAAAGGAATTATCACTAATCATCATGAAGACCACAGTTGATTTTGCCTCTGTAGCCTTCAGTATTTTTTTTAATTTTATTTTTAGAGATAGGGGAAGTGAGGGAGAAAGAGAGGGAGAGAAACAGAAATGTATGGTTGCCTCTCACATGGCCCTCACAGGGACCTGGCCCACAACCCAGGCATGTGCCCTGGCTGGGAATCGAACCGGGATTGCTTGGTTCCCAGCCCGCGCTCAATCCACTGAGCTACACCAGCCAGGTGTAGCCTTCAGTTTTTAGCACTGTTTTTTTATTTCTGGATCTGCCTCTAGTGGTGTCAGATGTTGACCCTGTCTGACTTTAGGCAGCCTGCTCTCAGACTGCCAGGTATCTTCTCTCCATAGTTGTCTCTTTCAGTTGTTAATTAGTCACTTTGCACTCAGCAGTCAGGCTCAAGCCCCACAGGGCGGGGCAAAATTCCTCCTGGGGTTGTGGCTATTGTTTTCCTCAGGCTGCTGCTGCTTGGAGGAACGTAGTATGCCTGAGAAGCATGTTTGCTGCAGTATGGGAGTTAACTAAGCACAGGAATGCATGTGACTGATTTCTCGGTAATGCATATGGTATTCTATTTCTTTTGCTGTATCTCTTGAATTTTCATATGATTACTTTTTAATATATTTTATTGATTATGCTATTACAGTTGTCCTATTCCCCCCCTTTATTCCCCTCCACACACCCCCCCATTCCCCGCCCTTTAGTTCTTGTCCATGGGTCACACACATAAGTTCTTTGGCTTCTACATTTCCTATCCTATTCTTAACCTCCCCCTGTCTGTTTTTTACTTACCGCTTATGCTACTTATTCTCTGTACTTTCTCTTCCTCTCTCCCCCTCCCACTCCCCTTTGGTATGCCTCCATGCCTTATATAAATCCCTTCAACATTTCATATAATAAAGGCTGGGTGATGATGAACTCCTTGAACTTGACCTTATCTGACAAGCACTTTATCTGCCTTTCCATTCTAAATGAAATTTTTGCTGGATAGAGTATTCTTGGATGTAGGTCCTTGCCTTTCATGGCTTGGTATACTTCTTTCCAGCCCCTTCTTGCCTGCAATGTCTCTTCTGAGAAATCAGCTGACAGCCTTATGGGAATTCCTTTGTAGGTTAGTGTCTCCTTTTCTCTTGCTGCTTCTAAGATTCTCTTGATATTTTTAATCTTGGGTAATGTAATTCTGATGTGCCTTTGTGTGTTCCTCTTTGGGTCCAACTTCTTTGGGACTCTTTGAGCTTCCTGAACTTCCTGGAAGTCTATTTTCCTTCACCAGCTTGAGGAAGTTCTCCTTCATTATTTGTTCAAATAAGTTTTCAATCTCTTGGTCTTCTTCTTCTCCTTCTGGCACCCCTATGACTCAGATGTTGGGACGTTTAAAGATGTCCTGGAGGTTCCTAAGCCTCTCCTCATTTTTTTGAATTCTTGTTTCTTCATTCTTCTCTGGTTGAATGTTTCTTTCCTTCTTCTGGTCCACTCTGTTGATTTGAGTCCCAGTTTCCTTCCCTTCCCTATTGGTTCCCTGCACATTTCCCCTTATTTCCTTTAGCATATCCTTCATTTGTCCATCTAATTTGCTACCAAATTCAACCAATTCTGTGAGCATCCTGATTACCAGTGTTTTGAACTGTGCATCTGATAGGTTGGCTATCTTTTCGTCACTTAGCCGTATTTTTTCTGGAGCTTTGATATGTTCTTTCATTTTTTTCCTCGGTGCTACTGTTACTTTAAGTGAAAGAGCCTTGGGTGTTCACCAGGGTGGGGTAACACATGTCACTGTGTTGTGATGCTGCCTGTGAGGGTGGGGCCTGAGAGAACAATGGCACTTGCTCGGCTCTCCAAACTTCCCTCACTACCCACAAGCAAGTTGGGTCCTTCTGTGCTGGCTCCAGGGTCGGTGGGTGGCCCTGCACAGTTCCAAGTCCCTGTGGGTCTCTCCTATGAACTTTCCTGTGAGGCTGGGAGTTCCTCCCACTGCTGCCTCAACCCCCAAAGGAGTTTTTAATCAGTGGTTTGAGGCTTTATTTCCCTGCAACGGTGGGTTGCGTGGTCTGCTCTGCTCCCCAGCTTTTTCTCCCGGTTATCTGCGCGTGAATGAGGGACCACCCAGTCGACCAGTCTTGGCCCCGCTGGGTCCGGGTTGGCAAGCCACAGGTTATGCTGAGTGCACTGGCTGCATTTTGGCCAGGCGTGCCCGCCGTGGGCCTCTCCGGGAAGCTGCAGCATTGCGGGTACCGCTCCACAAACTGCTGTCTTGAAGCACACTCTCCGCCTGGCTCCGCCCCACTTACCGATCGGAATGAATGTGTCTTCTTTAACTCCTTGGCTATCGGACTTCTACTCAGTTCAATTTTCTGTCAGTTCTGGCTGTTTTTGTTTTTTAAATTGTTGTTTTTCCTCTTTTGGTTGTGCGAGGAGGCACAGTGTGTCTACCTATGCCTCCATCTTGGCTGGAAGTCTCCCCAAATAAACTTTTTAAGAAAGATAAATAATTTTTTGAAAAAAATGTCTTTTACATGATTGGAAGCAAGCCCCAGAATTTTTACATATTTGTATATTTCCAGACCACTTTCTGCTTTCCTTATTATCACTGCCTCTCCCTAACAACATGTTTCTACTGTGGAAAACAATATGCCTAGACAGTTCCCTAATATGGAAAAGAAATGATCGTATGAGACACTGACAAAATTATTCATATGGGCCAAGATCACTACAACATCATCATGTAAAGTATTCCTTCTCAAATAAATAGAGAGATAAATGGCAGAGTCATTTTAATTGATGTTTGGTAAATTTCTTTTACTTTTTCTAAGATAGATTGCCTTGACTAAAAATCTATTTAGCATTTTAGGTGTAAATACTTTTCCATCGGTTTAAATGAATTCTGGTTGCTCAGTATCAGCAGTCTTAATTTTCTTCCCTAGTTAATGTCATAAAATGGGTTAGAAATGTTCACAGTGATTGTGCTTGTGCTAGTTCCTATTTAATTTTGAGTTCTCCCTTTAATGACAGGTAAGCCACCACAACTGTGGGACCAGATTCTGTTTTTCTAGGTGGAGGACCACTGTATAAGACCAGACATTTGTACTTACAAATAAGAAAGATTCCAACATAATCTGGCTTTTGGAAGCAAATGTACTTCCTAGCTCAGATAATAAGAACAACATAACAGTAAGGTAGGCTTTGAGCTCAGTTCACCCAGGGCTCAGGTGTCTTTCTCTGGTGTGTTCTTGTCTGAGATCTCTTTCATCTGTATGCTTTCTCTCTCTATTGGTTTCCTTTCACATCTCAAGATCATTGCTAGCAGGCTCTGGGGCTATTGATTCCTCATCAACATCAGAAGGAAAGATCTTGAACTTTACTGTTTTTTTAGACAAACCTGAGCAGATCATGATGGTCAGAAGAATGTCATGGACTGCTGCTTGAAGCTTGAATCACTGCACCTCTTTGAACCATTATTGGAGAAAAGAGTGCATACTACTCTCTTTCAATCACATGAACTGCAAATTGTGTAGGATCTTGGAGTGTGATAATTATTTACCAAACCTCAGGAAGATTTGTTCTTAGAAAGACAGAGGGACAGATTTATTTTAGTGGAACATCTGGGTGATAATAGGAAAGAGAGTAATGAAACTGGGTAGCTTCCCAGGGAATATCACCACACACACATTCAGACAGAGAACTAGAAATGCCATAGTCCCCCCTTATCCACAGAGGATACGTTCTAGGTCTCCCAGTTGATGCCTGAAAGTGTAGATAGTACCAAACCCTATATATACATATTTACAATATAGTTTAATTTATAAATTAGGCACAGTAAGAGACTAACAACAATAACATAATAAAATGGAACAATTATAAAAATATACTCTAGTAAAAGTTACATAAATATGACTATTAAGTACAATAAGAGTTACTTCAGCGCAGGCTCTGAGATATGGAAAAGGTGGATCTGATAACCAAGATGGTGACTGAGTGACTCACAGGTGGGTAGAGTATAGAGCATGGATGCTCTGGAGAAAAAGATCTTCCCATTTGGGGCTGGATGCAGTGGGATGGCATGAGATTTCATCACTGTTGTGAATTCTGGCCAGCAGAATTCGTATGCCTTGGCAGCATGTAAATGATTTTACATGTAATACACTGGACTAGAAATTCCAGGACCACACGTCCCCTCCATTATCATCTTGGAGAGGCTCCGAGCGCCAAGCCAACCAGCCTTTTATTGCTGTTTCTTGGGCACATTACATTTGAATGGTCTTCATTAACTATGCATGGATTGTAGATTTACATTAGGTGGTAGATGCCCAAGATAGCAAATCAAGAGGATAGATATGCAAATGGAAAGACAATAGGCTTGGGCTGAATTCACTGGTCTGAGGAAGCTAGGCATACATTAGCATAAGTTCTTTTGATTCAGGGAGAGAGAGGTTTTAGCAAGATCAAGTTTTAAATCTAAGAAATATGCCATCCTGATTTACCCACAGGAAATTCTGCTGTCACACATGTGGATCCTGCTTGCCATCTCATGTTCCACAGGAGTCCTTGCTCCCTTAGATGTGAAACATTAGAGCTACAATTCCCATGGTGGGATGCGTGAATTTCCTTTAATCACAATACTCAGCATGGTGTTCAATTTAAATTTTATGAATTGTTTATTTCTGGAATTTTTAATTTAATATTTTCTGACCATGGTTGACCATGGGTAACTGAAACCTTAGAAAGAGAAACTGTGGATAAGGAAAGAGGGCATAACTACAGTAGGTAAAACTGGACATCATAATTAATTGGGATTAAAAGATGAGAAAAATGTAGTAAGCCTTCTCTCTCTCTCTTGCTTGGAAATAAACAACTGGCATATTACTATCATTGAAAGAATAAAAAGCAGGCCTGTATAGAGAGGGGAGTCATCCCAAATTTGGCAGACTTCAAATCAAGAATCAATCACTTTCTTATAGTTAGTTTGCTGTTGACACCTGACAGCATATAACATCATTTTTCCAATTTTTCTTATACATTCAGTTGTACCTTTTAAGTTCTCTTTGCCTGCTTACATTGTGAATGCTCCTTTTTAGTTTCCCTTTGCCCAGATAATTATGTAAATATGCCATGGTTATTCTAATTACTGGCCTCCTAAGTATGTGTTAGACTGTATTATATTTCATTTACCTGGAACTACTATTGATACAAGACCATGTAATATACATATTCTGGGTCTATAAACCAACAGGCTGCTCAGTAATTTCTCAAAATGCAGTAAAATCATAATGAGTTTTTTGCTGCTAACCATTTTCCCTGAAAGAAGTACTTTTTGATGCTGTTAAAATGAAAACAATATGACACATCATTGCAAACAATCATGAGCATTTTTAAATCATTTATTTAAAAGAATATTTATTTCTATCTTTTCTAAAATGAAAATTAAAAATAGCAGAAACATTCAACAAACCAGATAAATTTAACAGATTGAGTTACAGATATTGAATTGAATATTAACCAGTATAAATTACATGGTAATGTTTCATATGTATGAGATTATAAAATGTACATGGGGGAGTTGGAGGCAGTGAAGAATCGCCTTTATAATTCCCCAACTCACTGTCCAGCTTCAGTACTTTTGTCAGAGAAATGGGGAAGTTTCGTCGTAATAGGACCTGAGAGAGGGGCAGAGCCCAACTCAAAGCTTAGCAGGTGAACAAAGCAAATGGGACACTGAGACAGAACACAGGAAGTGTGAGCCCAGGGGGACGCCCAGTGTGGGAAGAGGTCTTCCACTCACAGGCTGACGTGGCTCTACGGAAGCCCTCCCCCCACAACCAGTACTACTTTCCTTTAGGCAAAGGTGGAGACCTATGATTTTCTAGGTACTCTCAGGTGCCCAGTTCCTATGTCCCTGAGAAGCACAGGGTGTGGGGAAAAGATCTTTTAATAGAGGCTGTGGCCCAGAAGGGGATGAAGGAAATCATGCCTGGGAATAATGAAGAGATTCGTGGGAGAGAGAAGCAGAATAGAGTAGTCAGAACATTTGTCCTACTGACAGCCATTTCATTTCTGGATTTTTTTCTTTGCCCCCAAACTCGTGCAAATGACCAGTACTTAGCTATGTAGAATCTGATGATACCAGGTGAAGACCAAAAAAAAAAAAAAAAAAAAAGATAATGATTCTGCTTGAATCCACCTCTAAATATTCCCTGAAAATCTGACATCAGTGTAAAAATTCTACCTGTGACCTTATTTTAAGTGTTTAAATATATGATAAAGTAGGTGTCCACTCCAACCTCACAACCAACTTTCTAAAACACATAAACATCCACATACAAGAAGGAAACTACCATGTTCAAATGGAAATTTATTAAAGATTTGACTTCCTGACTGGAAATTTGAGTTTTTTAAAATCTTTTTTTAAAACAAAATTGGGAGAGTTCAAGATGGCAGTGAGATAGGTGGGAGCAGAGTCCACATCCCTCTGCCCACTAGTGAAACACCGAGCTGATCTTCTGAGGAACAGAGCAAACAGCCAACAGTATTCCAGCATATATGAAGATTGGAGACCAAAATTTTATGGGACATTGAATGATTGAACAGTAAGGAGAGTGCTTTGGGACAATAAGGTCCCTGGGACCAGTGCAGGGACCAGGGCAGGCAATAGCCCTGGGCCTGGCTCCCTTTGGGTCTGCTGCAAGATTCTTGGGAGAGAGCCAGGCTGGGCTGTGTGAGAGGCCAGGTGCTTCTTTGGACCGGAGGGCTTAAACAGGAAGAATTTTTCAAAAAGAAAAATAGAAAAAAAGAGGCACTCCACGGTTGTTTGGGGAATTCTCCACAGCAGCCGTTAGCCTCCTAAACCCCTGCTCCCTGCAGTCCCGGGGTTGGTACATACCCCAGTGATCAGCGACCCAGGGCAGTCTGCCCGCACACACTCCAGAAGAACCAGGAAGGTGCACAACAAGTGGCCCCAGACCCGGCGGTGGCTCACCTAAGCCCAATCCAGGGGAATCGGGGACTGTGCAAACCCAGTGATCTGTGGCCTGCTGACACACACGCCAGAAGCACTGGGGAGGTGCACACAGGTCTGCGGAGCTCAGGCCCAGGGCACTGGGGACAAAGCGCCTCCCACCCAGTCACTGCGCCTAGAGTCCTGCAGAGCCAACTGGCTCTGTAGGAGATAGGTAGAAGTACCCTGCAGAGGGGAGCTGAAGTCTGCAGAACAACTTGACTCAATGAGGGGCTAAACCACCCGGAAGGGGTGCTGAGAGTCCCTAGCATCTAGGCCAGCAGAGAGCAAGAAGGTGGTGTGTGAGTTGCCCCTAATTGGTGCACCTCAAGGACACAACCGGTGAACTAAAGGCCTACACTGGGCACAGAAGGGCACCTAGGAACTGGGCTGGTGGCTGGACAACAGCGAAGAGTGTATCTCAGGAAGGGAGAAAAGTGAAACCAATACCTTCCCAGCCTGATGCAGCCAGGAAGACCAGAACAGGCCTGACTTGTTTAAAGCCAGCAGAAGGCTTTTTTTTTAATTCCTTTTTCCTTCCTGTCCATATTTCTTTTTAAAATTCTTTCTTCCTTCCTTTCCTGTATTAGTACTTGTTCCTTCTCTCTTTTATTTTTTATTTTTATTATTATATTTTTAATTAAAAATTTTTATTTTAATTCCTTCTTTCTTTTCTTCTGTTTTATTCCTCCTTCCTTCCTTTCTTTCTTTCCTTTTTTATTCCTTCTCTCCCTTCCTTCTTCACCCCCTTTTTTTTCTTTCTCTTCTTTTTCCACAGGTGAGACATTAAAACCTGGAGCTGTGAAAAGACGAGAGTTAGACTCAAACAGGGGTCATCCCAAAAAACAGACAGTGAGACAAATTCCACTTTGTTACTCCAGAGAACTTGCAAGATGGGAGTGGTGAACACCAGTACACTTGCTGGAAGAGGAAATCCACCAACAAAGGAATAACCAACAGAAAACAATGGAAGAAGGTGAAGGAGAGAGTGGAACCCTCAATAACCTCAATCCAGGACCGAATGGGAAATACAACCAATTGATGCAGAAACTATCCACAACAAACAACTGAACTAGAGTGAGAGAAAAGCCTTAAAACCTTGTTCACACAGAAGAATCAGCTTCAACACAACCTGTCAATACCTGCACAACAGAATGCAAGGTGTGGTGGACGGAGTGACCCTCAGTTAACCAGCTAGAGAAAACGATCCACCAAAAAAAGGCCCAACAACAATTGAAACCCAAAGACATACAGAGAGCCAACAAATGACAGTCCAAGACCAACAAACTCAGGAGATTAAGGAGACTGCATCACTGAATCTCACAGGTATTCTACCATAGGAGTTCATACCATAAACACAGGGAGTCAGAACAGATCAATTTAAGAAACAGAGGCTAACAAGAAGAGTCTCACAAACAGTGGGAAGACAAAGAAACAATCCCCAAATGGAAGGAAAGGAGGAAGCCTCAGAAAGAATGATAAACAAAACAGAGGCAAGTCAACTATCAGATATTGAATTCAAAGCATTGGTTATCAGGAAGCTCAATGACCTCACACAGAATTACCAGAAACTACAGGAAAACTACAATGAACTCACTGCAAACTGTATCAACATGAAAAAGGAAGTAGAAACTATCAACAAGGGCCAAGAGGAAATGAAGAATACAATTTCTGAACTAAAGAACACAGTAGAAGGAATGAAAAGCAGGCTTAATGAAGAGGATCAGATCAGTGAGCTGGAGGACAAGGTAGAAAAAAAAGACCCAGAAAGAGCAAGGAAAGGAAAAGAGGTTCAGAAAGAATGAAGAGGGATTAAGGGAAATGCAGGACAACATGAAATATAATAATATCCATATTATAGAGATACCAGAAGGAGAAGAAGAGCAAGGGATAAAAAACCTGGTTGAAAAAATAATGATGGAAAACTTCCCTAATCTGATGAGACAAAAAGTCACACAAATCTAGGAAACACAGAGAGTCTGAATCAAGAGGAACCCAGAGAGGCCCACCTCAAGACACATCATAATTAAAATTGCAAAATTCCAAGACAAAGAGAGAATCTTAAAGGCAGCAATGGAGAAACAGGAAGTAACATACAAGGGAGCCCCGATAAGGTTAGCAGCTGACTTCTCAATGGAAACACTCCAAGTCAGAAGAGAATGGCAAGAAATATTCCAAGTAATGAGAGCCAGAGGTTTGCAAAGAAGGCTACTTTACCCAGCAAGGCTCTCAATCAAGATAGAAGGCCAAATAAGGAGCTTCCCAGACAAAAGAAGTCTAAAAGAATACACCTCCACCAAACCAGCTCTGCAAAAGATGCTAAAGGGACTGCTTTAAGGAAAGGAAGGAAAAGAGAGATAGAGAGAGAGGAACACAAGTACAAAAAAAATGGCAATGAATAAGTACCTATCAATAATAACCTTAAGAGTAAATGGATTAAATGCTCCAATCAAAAGACATAGAATAGCTGAAAGGATAAGAAAGCACTACCCACACATATACGCCTACAAGAGACCCACCTCAGGACAAAAGACCTACACAGACTGAAAGTGAAAGGCTGGAAACAAATTTTCCAAGCAAATGGACAGGAAAAAAGAGCCGGGGTAGCTATACTCATATCAGACAAAATAGACTTCAAAAAAAGGGCAATAAAAAGAGACCCAGAAAGACACTTCATAATACTCAAGGGAAGACTCCACCAAGAAGACATAAACATTGTAAATATATATGCACCCAACATAGGAGCACCCAAATACATAAAGAAAATCTTGGAGGACTTCAAGAAAGATATAGACAGCCACACAATTATAGTGGGGGACTTCAAAGCCCCACTGTCAAAAATGGACAGATCCTCCAAACAAAATATCAGCAAAGATAATGTGGCATTGAACAACGCTCTAGATGAAATGGATTTAGCTGATATATATAGAGCCTTCACCCCAAAGAAACTAAATATACATTCTTTTCAAATGCACATGGAACATTTTCAAAGATAGGCCATATGATAGGACACAAAACAAGCCTCAACAAATTCAAGAAAATTGAAATCATATCAAGTATTTTCTCTGACTACGAGGGACTGAAATTAGAAACCAACCCAAAGGAAAAAACACCAAAACACTCAAAATCATGGAGATTGAATAGCATCCTGTTAAACAACAAATGGATCAAGAATGAGATTAAGGAAGAAATAAAAAAGTTTCTCAAAACAAATGAAAATGACACACAACCCAAAACTTATGAGATACAGAGAAGGAAGTCCTGAGAGGGAAGTTCACAGTGATACAGACCTACCTAAAAAAAGATAGAAACATTTCAAACAAACAACTTAACCCTATGTCTACAAGAACTCAAGGAACAACAACAAATACAGCCCAGAGCAAGTAGAAGGAAGGAAATAACCAAGATCAGAGCAGAATTAAATGGCATAGAGACTAAAAGCACAATTCTGAGGATCAATGAATCCAGGAGCTGGTTCTTTGAAAAGGTAACAAAATTGACAAGCCTTTAAGCATACTCACTAAGAAAAAAAGAGAGAGGACCCAAATAAACACAGTCAGAAATGAAAGAGATTACAACTGATGCCACAGAAATACTAAGGATTGTAAGAAACTACTACAAAGAACTGTATGTCAAGAAATTGGAAAACCTAGGTGAAATCGACAAATTTCTAGAAAAATATGATTTTCCAAAACCCAATGAAGAAGAAGCAGAAAGCCTGAACTGACCAATAACAGCAGACGAAATTGAAGCAGTAATAAAAAAAAAAACCAACTCCAAACACAAAAGCCCTGGACCAGATGGTTTCACAGGAGAATTCTACAAAGCATTTAAGGAAGAGTTAACCCCTATCCTTCACAGACTATTCCAAAAAATCCAAAATGATGGAAGACTCCCAAACTCTTTTTATGAAGCCAGCATCATCCTAATCTCAAAACCAGATAAAGATACAACAAAGAAAGAAAACTTCAGGCCAATATTGCTGATGAACATAGACACTAAAATCCTCAACAAAGCACTGGCAAAACACATCCAGCAATACATTAAAAAGATCATACACCATGACCAAGTGGGATTCATCCCGGGGATGCAAGAAAAATGCAATATTTGCAAATCAATAAATGTAATACATCACATAAACAAAAGTAAAGACAAAAATCACATCATCATATCAATAGATGCAGAAAAAGCATTCGATAAGGTACAGCAAGCATTTATGATAAAAACGCACAGCAAAGCGGGAATAGAGGGAGCATTCTTCAACATAATAAAGCCATATATGAGAGACCTACAGCCAACATCATACTCAAGGGGCAAAAACTAAAATCTTTCCCACTAAGATCAGGAACAAGACAAGGTTGTCCACTATCACCACTTCTATTCAACACAGTATTGGAAGTTTTAGCTATAGCAATCAGACAAGAAAAAGAAATAAAAGGCATCCAAATTGGAAAGGAGGAGACCAAACTGTTGCTGTTTGCAGACGACATGATAGTGTACATAGAAAATCCTATAGACTCTGCCAAGAAACTACTTGACATAATAAATGAATTTGGCAAAACAGCGAGATACAAAGTCAATATCCAGAAATCAAAGGCATTTTTGTATACCAACAATGAAACATCAGAAGCAGAAATCAGGGGAAAAAAATCCCATTTGATATATCAACAAGAAAAATAAAATACCTAGTAATGAACCTAACCAAGGAGGTAAAAGACCTGTACTCAGAAAACTACACAACACTGAAGAAAGAAATCATGGAAGACACAAACAAATGGAAACATATACCATGCTCATGGATTGGAAGAATCAACATCATCAAAATGTCCATACAACCCAAAGCAATTTATGGATTCAATGCAATCCCTATCAAAGTACCAATGGCATATTTCACGGAGATAGAACAAACACTTCAAAAATTTATATGGAACCATAAATGACCCCAAATATCAGCTGCAATTTTGAGAAAGAAGAGCAAAGTAGGAGGGATCACAATTCCTGATATCAAACTGTATTACAAGGCCACTGTAATCAAAACAGCTTGGTATTGGCATAAAAACAGACAGCTAGACTAATGGAACAGAATAGAGAGCCCAGAAATAAACCCAAGTCTCTACGGTCAATTAATCTTTGACAAGGGGGCAGAAGCATGAAATGGAATAAAAATAGCCTCTTCAACAAATGGTGTTGGGAAATCTGGACAGCTACCTGCAAAAAAATGAAACTCGAGCACCAACTTACACCATATACAAAAATAAATTCAAGGTGGATAAAAGACTTAAATGTAAGTCGTGACACCATAAAAGTTCTAGAGGAAAACATTGGTAGGAAAATCTCAGACATTCCACGCAGCAACATCTTCAATGATATGTCCCCTAGAGCAAGGGACATAAAGGAAAGAATAAACAAATGGGACCTTATCAAAATATAGAGCTTCTGTGGGGCTAAAGAAAACAGTATTAAAATAAAAAGAGAACCAACAGTATGGGAAAACATATCTGCCAATGATACCTCAGACAAGGGTCTGATCTTCAAAATATATAGAGAACTCATACGACTCCACTCCAGGAAGACAAAAAAACCCAATTAAAAAATGGGCAAAAGACATGAACAGATACTTCTCGAAAGAGGACATACAGAGGGCCCAGAGTCATAGGAAAAGATGCTCAATATCATTAGCCATCAGAGAGATGCAAATTAAAACCATGATGAGATACCACCTCACACCAGTCAGAATGGCCATCATAACAAAGCAACAGATAGATGTTAGAGAGGATGTGGAGAAAAGGGAACCGTAGTGCACTGTTGGTGGGAATGAAGACTGGTGAAGCCACTGTGGAAAACAGTATGGAATTTCCTCAGAAAACTAAAAATGGAACTGCTATTTGACCCAGCAATTCCACTGCTGGGATTATACTCTAAGAGCCCTGAAACAACAATCCAAAAGAACCTATGCACCCCAATGTTCATAGCAGCACAATTCACAATAGCCAAGTTCTGGAAACAACCTAAGTGTACATCTACAAATGAGTGGATCAAGAAACTTTGGTACATTTACACAATGGAATTCTATGCAGCAGAGAGAAAGAAGGAGCTTATACCTTCACAACAGCATGGATGGAACTGGAGAGCATTATGCTAAGTGAAGTAAGCCAGGCGGTGAGGGACAAATACATTATGATCTCACCTTTAACTGGAACATAATCAACAAAAGAACAAAGCAAGCAGAATATAACCAGAGACATTGAAATTAAGAACAATCTGACAATAGCCAGAGGGGACCATGGGGAGAAGGGTTTTCAGGAACTACTATAAAGGACACATAGACAAAACTAAGGGGGAGGGTGGAAGCAAGGGAAGGAAGTGGGTTTGGATGGGGTGAGAAGGAGTAGAGGAGAGAAAATGCAGACAACTGTAATTGAAGAACAATAAAGTAATTAAAAAAAAATTGTATGAGCTGCCATGACCCAATAGTGTCTCTCTTTGCATCAACAATATCTGGGCCCTTTGTCGACACTTAATATTCTTTTAAAAGAACATGTAACTCTGATGTTTTATCAATTGTGTTTGAAATATAACTTGAGACAGCCCACTTGTCGTTTTACTAAAAGATTTATGTGGAGATTTAGAAATGTATATGTAAAATTTTCTTATATAAAGTCTAGCTCAAAAAAATTTGCACTGAAGGACATACATATACTGTGGTGTTTGGTGAATTAAAAATCAAGAAAATGTTAACCAGAGATGCTGTCTGCAGAATATGCCTATAATATCTTAAGTGCTAGAGTTTATCATGGGTACGATAAATGAGTATGACAGTTGTATAATGCTTTGTGTGCATTTATTCTTCAGTTCCATCCATTCAAAGACTGTCAAATGCTCAACATTTCTCTGCTGCCAGGTTTCCACAGACCCTTACCCAGATTCTTAAACCCACAGAAATCATAGTTTTCTAAAAATCTTTTACTATCATGTGGAAAAAAATCCCTCTTGTTTTATTGAGGGAAAAAAAGAATGTCCAGAGAAAATTTAAGAAACTGTTCTCCACATGGTCTTGAAGTTTGAGCTCTTCTTGCAAGAAAGGCACTGAGCTTTTAAAAATGGAAATGAGCTCTCCCTCCAAAGCAAAGGGCAGGCTTATTTACAGTTTTGGAAATAGAGATAGAGTTTTCCTCCAGAGTGAAGGAAAACAGGCCTGCTTATTCTCCAACACAATAAAGACATAGGTTTGCTTAATATCCATTATAAAGATTCGGGTTTCCTGATTTCCTATACCATAATTATAGGACATATGCCTTTATATAACATAACCAGTGCATATGAAACCACTTTTGTGGCCCGTCTATGCCCTCTCATGGAACATAGAGCAGAGAGAAACATTTAGGGGCTGAAGTCCTAAACAAGTGGGGGCTGGTTGGAGCAGTAGAGAAGAGTGGTGACGGGATAGTATGTTCCAACTCATAGAGAAAATTTCTCAGGTCTCAAGTTATTTAGGTGCTTTTGTATGAGAAAAGGGAAATTATGTTCATTATACAAGGGTGAGAGAGGTCCATCTTAGAGAAGCATGAATGGCAGAAATTGTCAGGCTATGTGGAATTCTAACGACACCCACTGAACTTGACCTTCTATAATATCCTCTCTTGAGCATAAATAAAGCTTGTAAATACAATGAAAAATCAAATCCTAAATTATGTGATGTTATATGGCAAAAAGGATTGTTGAAGATGTGATTAAGGTCACTATCAGTTGACTGTGAGTCAATAAAAAAGGAGATTTCTGGGACATTTACTGAAGTGGGCCCACCTCAGCACATAAACCATTTAAAAGCAGTTTTCTCTGATTGGCCACATAAAGGGAAGCCAAGAAATTCAAAGCATCAAAAGGATTCATTGTGCCATTGCTCCATTAGAAGATGAAGGTGGCCACATGCCAGGGCATGCAGCCAAGAGTGTCACCCCAGCTGACAGCCAGCAAGAAGAAGGGGACCTTGGTCCTACAACTGCAATGAACCAAATTTTGCCAAAAGCATCAGTGAGTGAGAGCTGTTCTACATAGCAAAAGGAAACCAATATAATGAGCCTCCATTGGATGAAATTTGTGGGGCTGAGGCTGGAGTCCCTCTTGAGTCACAATGACCTTCTCTGAGAATCAAGGCTCCTGTGCATCTTAGATTGTAATGAACACATCTTAACTTACTGTTGGTATACCCTAAGCCTATATGAGGCCTTGCTTAAGGAAAATATTATAAGAGGGAATTTTCAAGTTTGACTCTGTAGTAATCTCTGACTAGAAAAATAACAAGAGAGGACCCAAATAAATAAAACCAGATATAAAAGAAGGGGAGTAGCAACTGATGCTTAGGAAATTCAATCAATTGTAGGAAAATATTACAAACCACTATATGTCAACAAATTGGGCAATCAGGAAGAAATGGATAAATTCCTAGAAATATACAATCTTCCAAAACTGAATCTGGAAAAATCAGAGAATCTGAATAGAGAGATTATAATTAGTGGTGTGGGAGCAGTAATAAAAAAAAAAAAAAAAAACCCTCCCCAAACCAGAAGTTCTGTACCAAATGGGTTCACAGATGAATTTTACCAAAAATTCAAAGAAGAACTAATGCTTCTCCTTCTCAAATGTTTCCAAACAATTCAAGAGGAGGGATGACTCCCAATCTCAATTTATGAGGCCAGGATTATCCTAATTCCAAAACCAGATAAAGATACTACAAAGAAAGAAAATTATAGGCCACTATCCCTGATGAACATAGATGCTAAAATCCTCAACAAAATATTAGCCTACTGGATCCAGCAATATATAAAAAACATCAGACACCATGATCAAGTGGGATTCATTTGGGGGATGCAAGGTTGGTGAAATAATTGCAAATCAAAAAATGTGATACACCACACAAACGAAATGATAAATAAAAACCACATGGTCATATCAATAGATGCAGAAAAAAGTATTTGATAAAATTCAACAATCATTTATGATAAAAAATCTCAGAAATGTGAGAATACAGGGAATATACCTCAACATCATGAAGGCCATATATGACAAACCCCTAGCCAGCATCATATTCAATGAGCAAAAACTAGAAACGTTTCCCTGACAAGACTGAGGGTGCATTTTCACCATTCTTATTCAATACATTACTGGAAGTTCTAACAGTAACCAGACAAGTAGAAGAAATAGAAGGCTTCTGGATTGGAAAGGAAGAAGTAAAACTGTCATTATTTGCAGGTGACATGATACTGTATGTAGAGAACTCTCAAGATTCTACAAAAAAAAAAAAAAAATCCCTACTAGAACTGATAAATAAATTCAGTAAAGTAGCAGGATACAAAATGTGTATCCAGAAATCAGTTGCATTTTTATACACCGATGACGAACTCCCAGAAAGGGAATCTAAGAAAGCAATCTCATTCACAGTTGCTTCAAAAAAAAAAAAATACCTAGGCATAAATTTAAGCAAGGGTGTAAAATGACTATATGCAGAAAATTATAAGACATTGAAGAAAGAAATTAAAGAAGATACAAATAAGTGGAAGCATATACCATGTTCATGGATGGAAAGAATGAACATACCGTGTTTTCTGGACCATAAGATGCACCTTGGTTTTA
This sequence comes from Micronycteris hirsuta, assembly GCA_004026765.1. Classification (NCBI taxonomy): domain Eukaryota; kingdom Metazoa; phylum Chordata; class Mammalia; order Chiroptera; family Phyllostomidae; genus Micronycteris; species Micronycteris hirsuta. The sequence goes on from PVJI01002845.1 coordinate 115,402, forward strand.
GAGGAGTAAAATAGGGAAAAACATTTTTGAAGCAAAAAATGTGGTAAAATATTTAATAACATAAATAACATTCAGACTACAGTTCAGCTACATTTGGACTATAAGATGTGCCCCCATTTTCCTCCCAAATTTGGGTGGGGAAGTGCATCTTATAGTCTGAAAAATATGGTAATTAAAATGTCCATACTATCCTAAGGAATCTATAGATTCATCACAATTCCTATTAAGATACCAATGGTGTATTTCACAGGACTAGAACAAATATTCCAAAAAGTTATATGGAACCACAAAAGGCCCTGAATGGCAATAGTAATCTTAAGAAAGATGAACAATGTTGGAGAAATCATGCTACCTGATATCAAACTATTCTACAAGGACATAGTAATCACAACAGTATGGTACCTGCACAAAAACAGACATATAGATTAATAGAACAGAAGACAGAGCCCAGGAATAAACCTACACCTTCTTAGTCAATTAGTATTTGACAAAGGAGGCAAGAACATACAATTGTGTAAAGATAGTGTATACAATAAAAGGTGTTGAAAAAAATTGGACAGAAACGTAAATAAAACAAAAAATAAAACTAGACCACCTTCTTGCACCATATACTAGAATAAATTCAAAATGGATTAAATAGTTAAATGTTAGACTTGAAACTGTAAAATTCCTAGAAGACATAGGCAGTAAAATTGCAAACATTTCTTGTAGTAATATTTTTTTCTAGTATATCTACTTGGGCAAGGGAAACAAAAGAAAAAATGAACAAATGGAACTATAATGCAGACTAGAAAGTTTTTGCACAGCAAAAGAAGCATTAACAAAATGAAAAGGCAATCCACCTAATGGGAGAATATATTTGCCACTGCATCTGATGAGTTAACATCCAAAATTTATAAAGAGTAAACTCAACACCCGCCCCCTGTCCCCCCCGCTGACAAACAATCCAATTAAAATTTGGGCAAAGAACTGAATAAACTCTTTTTACAAAGAGGACATACAGATGGCCAATAGATATTTGAAAAGATGCTCAATGCCACTAATCATCAGATAAAGGTGAATTAAACCACAATAGGTATCACTTCACACTTGTCAGAATGGCTATCATCAAAAAATCAACAAACAACAGTTGTTGGCAAGGATGTGGAGAAAAGAAAACCCTTGTGCACTGTTGGAGGGGATGCAGATTTGTGCAATCACTGTGGAAGGCAGTTTGGAGTTAGTTAAAAAGAAATGAAACTTATGACGTAGCAATTTCACTTCTGGGGCTTTATCTGGAAAAAAATGTGAAACGCTAATAAGAAAGACTATATGTACCCTTACGTTCATTGCAGCGTTATTTACAATAGCCCAGATTTAGAAGCAAGCCAAGTGTCCATCAGTAAATGAATGGATAAAAATCCTGTGGTACATTTATATAAAGGAATACTGCTTGGCCTTAAAATGGAGGGAATCTTACTCTTTGCGATAGCAAGGATGGACTTGGAAAGCATTATACTAAGGGAAGTAAGTCAGTCAGAGAAGGGCAAGTACTATATGATTTCATTCATATGTGAAGTCAAATGAGCAAAATGAACCAGCATGCAAAATACAGCCAGACTCAGAGAGCAGGCTCAAAGCTGTTGAGGCATGGGCAATGGTTGGTGGGTGGAAGGATTGAACAAAAAATAAAAAAAGAGAAAGAAAGAAATTGACATGGATAACAGTATGGTAATTGCGGGAGGAGGGGGTTGTGGGCGGAGGTAGAAGAGGTGAGGGCATGTACATGATGATGGGAGGAGACTTGACTTGCAGTGGTGAACACACAACACAATATACAGATGATGTACTGTAGAATTGTGCACCTGAAACCTGTGTGATTTTGTTAGCCGGTGTCACCTCATTAACCAGTATCACCTCAATAGATTCAATAAAAAGTGAACATATTTTTAAAAAGGAAAATAAGGAAAACACCACTGTATGATGACAAGAACCAATAAGAAACTTCACCAGATGGCAGGATCTGAGAACAGGCAGCTGGGGCCCGTCAGGGAGATGTTTAGGAGACACTGAGAGGTGCTTTACACAAGATGCACGGTGATCTTGATCGGTCTTCAGGTGTGCTCAACAGAGGAAGAGCAGTGAGGGCTTTCGGGCTGCTTATGAGATAGTCAAAGTTCAAATAAAGAGTGGTTTAGTGTTACAGTGACAGTATGTCAGGGTGATACGGGCAGAGGACAAGGCAGAAAACTGATGGAATGGCAGCAGGGATCTGTAAGGAGTGGGTGTTGAGAGATGAAAGAACAGCTTGATTTAAAAGGAAGAAAAATTGGAAAAAGAAAAAGAGACTAGAAGAAACAGAGTTGAATTTTAGTTCCCTTTCTTCACAGTATGATGTTGGACAAGTCTCTTATGTGAATTTCAGGCTGCACAGATGATGTGTCTCTGCCTCCCTGTCTCTGTTTCCCGCAGATTGTCACGCTGTAGGTTCACATACTCTCAGCCCACATCCTGCTGCCCGCCCCCATTCCTCCATCACTCCTCCAGGAAGGTCTGTCTCTGTTCCCTCCTGAGGTTCTCAGGGCCATTGGAACCAGGAATCTGATTGCTTCTGGGGAAGGGCTAGCCTGCCTCTGACTTGGAGAGTTTTCCAAACTGTTTGTGGGAAGGGGACCTCATCTGTGACAATTCCCAGTGTGTACTAGGAGGCGGTTACTCCTGATGTCAGTGTGTCAGTGTCCTTTGACCTCCTGCCCTTGGCCTCCACTTGTAATTCAAGGTTAAGGCTTTAAAGAGGAGAAATCTAGAGAAAAAATTAATAAGGAAAAACTTTGGGCAAAGTATCCACATTAGAACTCTTATATAATGTGGAAAAGATCAGCCTGAATGCCTAAATGCTCAGTTAACTGTACATTTTCTGATCCTCCCTTCATATAAGAATTGGAGTCTCCTTCTCAATACTGTCCTTTCGACAAGACTTAATTAATTTATAGTGCAGGTAGTTGCGTTATTGCAAACACTTGTATTTGTTGTAGAGAAGTAGTTCTGCTTGGAAACCTAAACAAAACTCTCGTAAACCTTTGAGGAACCCAAAACAGTGTAGCTTAATACGATGGGCATGAACTGCGAGGTCACAGCCCTGGGTTTGCCATCAGGCTCTGCCACGTTGCAGCCGTGTCTCCTCTTTCAGCCTTTGCTTCCTTACCTGCTGAGTGGAGATCCTCTCTCTCTTACTCACTATCTTTGAGGAGGAAATGAAATGACATATGTGAAGTGACTAGCGTCATGCCGGCCCAGAGGAGGGGCTAGACAAAGGGTAACTCTTGGTACGATTTGTAGCGGTACATCCTTTAATGCAGAAACTTTGTATTAAAATATATTGAGATGGGAATTAGCTGAGGTCATTTCCTTCTTTGAAGCTCTGTATGTGCTCGGCTGTGGGCTGCAGTAGTGGATTGATGGGTTGAGGCAAGTACTCATGTCCCCCACAAACGCATTTTCTAAAAATTATTTTGAACAACAAAACTTCTGGAAAGCTGTTGAATTCATACTGAACTAGTGGTTGCACTATTATTTTAATATCAGACTATTCTTTTTGAATTCTAATGACATGTGTAGGTTCTGTTAAGAAAAAATCTTTAATTGACTAAGTATTGGCTAGGATGCTGACAAGCAAACACAAGGGACCTCAGTAAAGGTCATACTTTTTCTTTTTAAACCTCAGCCTCTAACTGTATCTGTGATCTTCATCAAATATATTGAGGGTAGGAAAATGTCAGTGATAAAGGTGGTTTTACAGACTTTTAGATAGAAACAGTATGTCCAAAATAGTAAATTTAGCATTTTCTTTTTAAAAAATCAATGGCATTTTGTATTTTGTATACGTGTGTGTTCTGTGAACTCAGAAATACAGGTGAGTTGAGCAGTATGTGTTACTTTTATTCCCGTTGAACCAGTTGCTTCCAGGGTATGAAAAGCTCCAGGTGAAGCCAATTTCTCTGGTTAAAAGTCAACTCTTTTGTAAACGTTAAGGCCTGGATATATCTTCTGCCTTAAAATTTCATAAATGTAATAAATGTTGTTTAACTTACTCAAATGGTTTGTGAAGCTGAAATACTTGAATGTAGAATTTGGTCCATCCTGAAATTAGGCAGTTTAGTTACAGAATTTCAGTCCTACAACTCATGTTCCTATGGTTTTAAAACTGAAATGACACTTAATTTTGACCTACTAGAGCACTTGATGCACATAGGGTCCACTGCGTTTTGGACATTAGAAAAGAAACACTGCCAGTCGTCAATGTTCTGGTTCGTATTAGGGAATGTCACGGTGAGTTCCCGTCGCAAATACTCTGGCCGACGTTTGCACAGTAAACCATGTGCCCTGTGTGTGTGTTGAACAATCTTTATTCTTAACTGAGGCTTTAGATGGGTTATAAGATAGTTAACTAAGAAATGTGTAACGGGTCTACTGAAATGTTACAGAATAAGTTGACAGTGTGTGATCTCTCACAGGGGGTCATGGCCCAGTAGCATTTGAAGGTATTCCTTCTGCAAAGGTATATTGGGCTTCAGGTGCTATGCTAAGTACTAGGGATATAAAGCCAACAGAAACTTGCCCTCCCTGGGAGGGCTCACAATTTAGTGTGTTTGTTTAAAACAGTGGAGGAGAGTGTCAGTAAGCACGTTCTGATCCAGGGGTCAGACCCTGAGTCTGGGACCGCACCTACTCCTGGACCCCTGGGAGAGGGAGCGGGAGAATGGAGACCAAGGTCTCTGCCACTAATTCAGGCTCCGTCAGTTCCTGCAGCAAAGGTGACTTGTAGTGCATCTGGAAGGATCCAGAGCTGCCCTTGGAGCCCAGGCCCTGGGTGATAAAGATGAGCTCAACTGCTCTGCAGGAACCTGATGGACCTCCATGCCCACTGACATCAGAGCAGAGCCCATCTCCGTGGGGACAGAGGGAGTTAGAGGGGACGGAGCCTCGAGGCCACAGGTGGCAAACACAAGGCCCACAGACCGGGGCCCTCCACCTTGTTTTATCCAGCCCGGCACCTTGTTTCTGCCTGGAGGCAGCGCTGAGCTCTCACTTAACAGTCAAGGAGCAGTTACATTTATACAGTCCTAAGTTACATTCGGCCCTTTGAAGGCAGCCAGGAGTCTGATGTGGCACCCGTTGAAAATGAGTTTGACCCCCTGCTCTAGGCTATGCTGCACACAGCACTCTCTTCCTGACAGTCAGGACTCAAGTCCCCCAACTCCATGTGACCTTCATGCCTCCTGACTGTAAACTGTTAATGTGCGGTCCTTTTGAAATACTCAACGTGTTGGGTGTGAGTAAACTGTTCAAAAGAATTGGGTAAAAGTCAATACTTTTGTAAACATTAAGGCATGGATATACCTTCTGCCTTAAAAGTTTCATAAATGTAATAAATGTTGTTTAGCTTACTCAAATAGTTTGTGAAGGTTACTACTGCTTTGTTTAAACTTCAGCTTGTTGTATGTATTCTTATTAAGGAAAGGGACTGAAAATGTCAAAGTCCAATGGGGCCAGGAGCAGGTTGTGGGCCCAGAAATGATGTTGCAACACGGGTTGGGTCCTCCATAGGTATCCTGAGTGAGTCTCCTGTCAGGATCTGGACAGGAGCCTGGCCACTTAAATGAAATGGCCTCTGGTAGACAGTGACACAGTCTGAATGTCCCAGAGGCCCAGGGAGCAAGCTGTGCTGGGTGCTGCTGAGCCACCCACTCTTCTCTCAAGTTCTTTGAACCTGCCCTTCAGACTGTCCCCAGCCAGTGATCAAAGGAGCTGGCAGGCCAGCCTTCAGATAGATGTTCCGTTTAACATCCATTTGCCATCTTGCAAAATATCAGTAAACCTGCCTCTTTGTGTATAAGACACATCCCAGTTCAGAAAGGCGCAGCCCTCAGCATGGTCCTCTGCAGGACAGAAGCAGCTGAGAGTCCACGCCACCAGGGTAGGTACAGAGGAGAAAGAGAAGTGGATTAAGAGCGGATTAGTCCTAGTCGTGTGACTTCCCTGAGCAAGCTTCTTCCTTGGCATCAGAGGGTAAAGTTTTCTCTGCCTACCTGGCAAGGTCCCGGTGTGAGTCCAGGTGACACTGCCATTTAGAGAGATGCTGTGGATCTGGGGTCCGAGTCACACCTGGGCTTGGGTTTTATATCTGCCGCTTTCTGTAGGCGTCCCTGTGGCAAGTGACTCACCTTCTGTGTGCCTCAGTTTCTTCATTTGTAAAGGAGGGTTAATAGTATCTACTCATGTGTGGTGTTCTCAGACTCAATGTTGCAATTTGTGAAAAGAGAACAATGCCAGGCCCGATGCAGAAGCTCAAGAAATGGGAGCTGTTTTACAAGTTGTAACCAGGACGGTACATTTGACCCTTGAACAGTGCTGGGGTTACGGGTGCCAGCATCCCTTGAAATAGGAAACCCATGTATGATTTTTGACTCCCCCAACTCTTGAGTTGTCCCTCAGTATCTACAGGGCATTGATTTCAGGACCCCCTATGGATACCAAAACCCACAGATGCTCAAGTGCCCCGGATACAACGCAGAGATCAGTGCACGTCCGCCTTCTGTGCTCACCGCCTCCCAACTCTGATCGAACACAGGTCAGGTGTTTAGAGAAAGAAATTGGTAAGTTGAAACCCACGTTCTTCAAGGTCAGCTGTGTTATTATTAGTCTTACAGCTGCCTTTGCTACCATCACCACGGGCACCATGGGGAAAGCCCGTTGGAACCCGTGGAGCCTGTGCGATGGGGAGGTTACTGGGTACTGTCTATGTCTTCCTAATGAAGGTCTGTGATTGCCCAGGACTTGCTGCAGGACAGCCACCTGGAGCATTGGTATTGTGTCATATAACCAACTCTGCTTGGCTTCCTACCAAGTGGCAGGAGAGCGACCCCGCCTGCTGCAGAAGCAGAATGCGTTTCCACATGAACCGTGAAACGAGTCCTCTCTCCTGATTTTTGCTGTACTGGGTCAGTGTTAACTTGTGCTTGAAGCTACACACAACGGAGTAGACATCTGCTGAGTTAAGTGCCACATGCCCCACGAGGGCACATTTACACGCGATTTCTGTGCTTTCCCGTGTTCTAGTGAAACATGTGTGGCTTCTCCCACATGGGGCCTCCCACTCTTCCTTTCGCGTTTCAGCTCCCCCACCCCTGTCTTAGCTTCGTTATTGTTGACCGAGGTGAGCTGGCACAGTCATCCCTCACCTCGTCCAGTATTCCCTAAGGGCCCGCAAGCTTGGACTCGCCAGCTACCAAGCCCAAGTGTGGTGGTCCTCGTGTGAGAGGAGCTGCCCTGGGGCCTGGGAGAGGGGGAAGGGCACCAGCATTGCCCAGCTGGGGAAATGGAATACAGAGCCCTAAGGCCAAGGGACAGAGCCCAACACCTAATGCTACTCAGCCTGCACTCAGACTTGTGACGGGGGTTGCCTTTGCCAGGCCCTGGGCTTGGCTTGGGGGTGGGTCCAGAAGACTGTGACATGGTCCCTGACCTTCGGGAGCTCACAGCCCAGTGACAGGGATTCTGTCCTTGGCCAGAGTCTATGCAGGCTCTCCTGAACTTTCCAAGGAGGACTCCACTTTGGGCTTCCGTGTTTGTCTCTGCAATCTCCAGTTTTAGCAAGAATCCTGCTGAGTTGGTTGAGCTGGATCCACTGATCCTCCATATGGGATTACTCTCCATTTCTAACTGATTTCCTCACCCCCTGCCTCCCCAGGTAATGTCTGATCCCACTTGCTTGCCTTCAGAAGCATCCTGCTGGGTTGCTTTACCACAATTCCCTGATCCCAATGTTTCCTTAGTGATTTTGCACCCACTGACCCCACCTGCTCCTCCCCGTTAAGTTCCCACTTGCCCATGCTGTGCTCAGAGTTGGGCTTGGCTCTGTTCTAATGTGTCTTTTCTCCTATTTTACTCCTGAATGAAGCCTTTTTTCAATCATTTTACTCTCTGGCTCTGGTTTTCTTGGAGACTAGATGAAACATACACACTGGTGAATAGCTGGTTGAATCCCAAGTAGAATAAAAATCGGGGTAAAATAAGAAGGATTTCAAAAAGGGGAATGATATTGATTGGCAAAGAGGCAGATGCTGACACCTGAAAAAGTCTGGAGCTAGAAACAGCGAAGGCAGGTGTTGGGGTAGGGAACAGGGGTTCCACTGAGGGGTGATGTGAGATGCAGCACAGGGTGGAAGATGTGAAAGGGTCTTGGATACAGGTGACACTGAGGAGCTGAGGTGTGTCTGTGACAGCCAAGGAGGCGCTAGAGGCTCTGCACGTGGCCGCCGAGCACAGGAGCCTAGGTGAGAGGATGTTATCACCTGTTCAGGTTGCCGGGGAGAAACGGGACCAGACAGAGGGCTGTGGTACTAATGGAAAATCATTCAGTCTGTGTGGATTGTGTAGATTAAAGAGGAAATCATGTGGGAATTGAGCAGAAGGAGCAACGAGGGCAGACGGGTGAGATAGAGAGACATAAGACTAGACCCAGCTAGCAACCCAAGATGACACTCACTCCGACTACTTTTGTTAAAATAAAATTCATCAGAATTCAATCTCTGTAAGTCCGAATTTCACCCCAGCAACTCCTGCTTCCACTGGCAAAACTTCGATAATTGACTTTGTTGATTATGATCAAGATTCAGAAAATGCAAATATAATAGATTTAATATAACATCGGTTTTGCTTTCTAATTTATTAAAATCAGGACTCATGCAGGGAAGCTAAGTGAACATTTCCATCCGCTCAGCACGTGTCCCATAGGCATCCCAGTGGCCAAAGGGTTTTCTAAGTCACTTTTAAAATTCTAACCACAAAACCAGCACCCTGCATAATGTAAATTGTTTTCATATATAACTCAGTACTTCCCTTTTGTCCTCCCTTCTATAAAGAAAACAGAATTCTAATTTATTTCTCTTTCCTTCTTTGGACAAACTATTTTTTTCTTGTTATAAAAGAAAGAATTCTAATTTGCTACCTTGGAATCAGCTGAAGATAGACCTGGAACTCAGAGCGGAGATTTTGGAGTGAAGTTCAACTGACCTCTCGTAGCAAATTAAGTTGCAGTCCACTTAAAGTGCCGGCGACGATCAGTTCAGCAACTGTGCTGAAAGGACATGGGGATGGCATTGGGCAGGGCAGGGGATCTTTTCACATGAACACCCAGCCCCTTGCTCCTGCTGCCATCCTGTGCAGCCGGGCTGACTCTTGCCTGTCCCTTCAATCGGTCACGTTCTGGCTCCCACTCTAGTATCATCAGAAAGTTGACCCAAGGTGGTGACAGTTTGTATTTCTTGGCTTTGACAGCAGGCAGGGGGAAGGGTGATAAATGAAAAGGAATCGCAATTAATAAATAAGGTTAAAATGTTCTCAAAGTGAGATCTATGTGTAGTCAGAGGTGGGTTGAAATCCAAGATAAATCGGTGAGGGAGGATTTTATTTTTCTTTAAATTTGAGGGCATTTTATCTGGCACTCCGATTTTCCTAGGCCAGTGATGGTTTTACTCGTAAAGTGACCCAATGCATAGTATAAAAGTCTTGAGGGGACAGGGGAGCAGTTGTAAGCAAAACTCAGAGCAGTTGAAAGCTTTCCTTAGCTGGTTACATATGCCATACTCTAAATGCCTCTTATACAGTGGAATCTGGCAAGAAGTTCCTGTCTTTCCCCCAGCAAACTCTGTTATTCTGAGCTCCTGGAGAAGATGGAGAGTTCCCCACTTGTCTTTCTCTTTTCATTCTGCCCACATCCAGGCACATGTGGTGGCCTGTAGAACAAGTCACAGCACACAGTAGGGTGAGTGAGGGCAGAAAAGGGACCATACGTGTGTACATGTGTTAGTTCCCATGTCCAAGTCATGAGTGTGATTTGGTGCTAAATTGCCCCGCATGTCATGGAAGGGGCGGTATCTGGGGGGACTCTGGAGCAATGCCCTGTGGGGGCCTGGTACCCGTCCCCCTCCCTCCCCACAGGGAGGTCTGGAGCAGCATCTCTCTCCCTGTAGTCATCAGCCTGCTGGACAAGTTAAGTGAAGCCCATGTGACTTAAAAGCAGGGTGCCACGCCTTGACTGTATGCAGCGGCATGGATTTGGTCACAGCACCTCCACATTGACATCAGAACTATCAGAACCTGGAGGATTGCTGGGCCATCGGCAGGCAGAGTCTGACCCTCCTAATGCACCAGTTACAGCACATTATGAATGAAGCCTGGTCTCTGGGTGCTGAGGTCCCGCTGGGCCTGTGCACTCACTGGAATCCACGCTGAATTAGCACCGCCCTCCCGCCAGCCACTCAGAGGCCTGAGATCTCCTCTTCACTTGCTCATGTTTACCTTTTAGACAAGAAATGTAGTCCTTAACAAGGAAAACATAGGAAAAAGATAAGGCAAAAGAATAATAGATTTATATGCAAAAATAAATTTGTTCTGGAAACTAAAATCAGGGCATAGAGGTCTGCAGGCTGGGGTTCCAGAGCTCTGGTCGTCTTCCACGTGACCTCTGTGCCTATTCAAATTCAATTCTTTTATTCCTTCCAAAGTTGAGATAAAGCTAGCCTTGGACACGCTGCCCTTACTGAACAGGATTCTGTAGTCTGTCTTCCCACCACTGAATGGCAGCTTTCCAAAGACCTCTGTTTAAGTCTGTGGAGCATATTAAGGCCAGACCGCAGTTCTGTCTTAGCATCTGTGGGGGTGACCTCAGCACCGCATGACCCAGAGCTCATGCTGGCCTCCAGCGTGGGCTCCGTGCTGGCCCAGCTCTTCCTCAGCATGTCTTCTCCGGGATTCTCTGCCACTTTCTTTGGTCCATCGGCTAGAGGCTGTGGATTCTCTCAGAATCTCAGATTCCTCTTCCTCCATGCACTGAGTTGAAGCAAACTGGGAGAGGAGAAAAAGAAAAGGAAAATAAGCAGGATTTTCCCAAAATTGTGAATCTCAGAGGCCCATTTTCCCAGGTCCTTCCAACAGATGTGCTTTTTTCACAGTTAGGAGCTTATGCCCCAGAGACAGGTTTGTTCCCTACATTTAGGTGCTTATGGCCCAGGCGTGGCTGCGGCTTCAGAGTAGGAGCAGAGCCAGGAGAAAAGACGGAAGGGTCCCCAGCAGTCCCTCCTCTGGCTCTGACAGGCCCCTTGTCCAGTCCTCTCTGCCTCAGTCCCCTCCTGCCCATGGAGTAGCGCTGAGACTCGCCACCATTAGGACAGAGCTGAGATCAGGGTGGGGACACTAATCAGTTCACCGCCATGCTGGGCATTCCTCAAGTGCTGAACTCTGTCCCCAGTCTGGCCCCTGCCGCTTCCCTCCAGAATCCACGATACTGGCTTTTCTATGTTGTCCTGAGCTGGCGGTTGTCATCAGTGGGGCATGGCCGGTTGTGGACCTGCTCCATCCTGGTGGCTCCAGAATGACGCGTTCTTTTTTTTAAGAAGAAGAAAGGAAAGGAAGAAAGTGAGCCTGGATAACAAGTAGACTTTCTTTAGAAATAAGTTGACAGTGTTTCTTTACTCACAGGCCTTTGAAGTGCTGTGATGGTTGGCACACGTGACTTGTATTGTGTTCTTCTCTCGTGATATTCTTCCTGCAGAAGGTACACAGAGTTGGCTGCACAGATAGGAGGACACGAGGGTCAGTGTGCCGTCCTGGGTTCTGAGATGCATGTAGTTAGTTCTACTCTGTGTTTCCAAGACTCTCTCACTGTGCAGCTCAGATCTGGGAAGAGGCAGGACCAGATCTGAGTGGCTCCCTGACATCACCTGTCCCTCTGTCCTACATGCTGTTGGTCTGTGCACATCGCCAGCAGAATGTGGAGGGTCAGCTGACCTCCAGGGCTTTTGCTGGAGTGACAGGTTGGAGAAGCCCGGGTCCCTGAGTCACGATGTGGAGAGGAAGAGTCTCAGTGGCTCCCATGAGGTGAAGTGGAGAGTTCACTGGACTGTGACAGTGAAAAGTCTGTTACGACAACGCAACATAGTTACCCTAACTGCCAGTCTTTGATGGGCAGTTAGAATTCTCCTGGCTTGAGCACTGAGTAAGTGTTGGACTTTGGTGGGACACTTTGTGTCTCCCATCTCATTTAACCCCCTTCTGAAAGCCATGTGTTGATTTCACCCACCAGCATTACCTTTCCTTTCTTGCAGCCCAGTTGAAAAAGTGGAGTCATCTCTGGAAGGGAGAGCATATGAAAACAAGTTATGTTATTCCCATAATTTTGAGAGCCATTCTGCCATATACACAGAGAAATGTTATCAATCATCCCTTACCTTTGACTGAGCAGAAGTATCATTCATGCAGTTGGGATCTGCAGACAATTGAAAAGCACATGCTCCCACAATGGTGCGTCCTTCCCTCTGATGATCTTGCGTCCCTGAGTAGCACCACTCACGGGCACTGTGACTGTGAGAGCCATCAGGACCACCCAAGGTGCCGAGAAGGTCTTCTACACCCTTGGTTAACTGTGTTCCTAGTATCATGTAATCCTCAAACAAGGATAGTTTCATTTCTTCCTTTCCAAGTTGAATGCCTTTGTTTCTTCTTGTCTGATTGCTGTGGCTAGGACTTCCAGTACTGTGTCGATTAACACTTGTGAAAAACAACATCCCTGTCTTGTTCCCAATCTTAAGGAACACAATTTCAGTTTTTGCTCATTGACTGTGATGTTGGCTGTGACTTTCTCGAATGGAGCCTTTTTAATATTGAGGTATGTTCCCTCTGTTTCCACTTTGCTGAGAGTATTTATCATATATGGGTGATACATTTTATCAAATGTTTTTCCTCTGTCTTAATATTATCATGTGGTTTTTATTCTTCTTTTTGCTTATAATGTAGCACATTTTATTGATTTGCAGATATTGTACCAACCTGGCATCCCTTGAATAAATCCCACTTGATTGTGGTATATGATCTTTTCAGTGTTTTGCCAGATCTGGTTTCCTAATATTTTGTTGAGGATTTTAGCATCTCTGTTCATCAGGGATATTGGCCTAAATTTTATTTCTTTCTAGTATCTTTATTTGCTTTTGGAATTAGAATAGTGTTGGCTTCAGAAAAGGAGCTTGCGAGTCTGCCCTCCTCTTGAACTCTTTGGGGTAGTTAGAGAAGGATATTTTTTCATTCACCTTTAAATGTTTGGAAAAATTCACCCGAGGATATATTTGTCCCAGGTCTTTTGCTTGTTGGGAATGTTTTGATTTCTTCTTCAGTTTCACTGGTCACAATGAAATTAGGCCCATCAGAGGCCCGTGAGTGAGTGGCCAGGGCAGGAACCTCCTACCGGCTGCATCCTAGGCACAGTCACTAAAAGAGTGCCTTGTGGTACTGGAGCTGTGTGGGGTAGGTTTTCAGAGAATCACCAGGCAGGTCGAGTGGTGTTCACCAGACTGATGCAGCTTAAAGCTTGGTGTCAGTGCCGGATCTCAGGCCACTTGTCCCAGGATAGATACACCAGGTGTAGCCTCCACCTGCTTGGATGCTCGTACACCTTTGAGTCGGGTACAAGGGACCCAGACCTGGCTTTCGTTGTTAATAGTGGCATGAAATACTCAAAACAGGCAACATTCCAAGGTTTAAGATGTCCAAAACCCATAGCCTGAGATCAGTGTGAGTGCTCACGGGCTCTGCAGAGGGTCTGTGGTTCTCAGTGTTTAGGGAGCTGCTTCCCACTGTGGGCGATTCATGGGCCCCTGGGATGCGGTGGGGAAGAGACAGCATGGCCAGGTCATGCAGCTGTGGTCCTGTCACTGTGTCATGAGGAGTTAGTCCCCTCACGTGCGGCTGATGCTAGCAGCTGTCTTCCTCCGTTTCCTTCCTAAGAGAACTGCAGTTCTGCTGAGACGTCAACCAGGTGCACGTTTCCTGGCTGCCAGCAGAACCTCCCAGCCTGTGCCCCCACAGCTTGGGGAACCAGACAGGCGGGGTGCAGGGGAGGTCAGGGGGGAGAGAAGGCTCCTCGGGGTGGGGTTCAGAATGCTTTCATAACCATCAAGACTTCCTTCTATCAACGTTTGTGTGTCAGCTCCACTCCCAGCTCCCTTTGAGGGTCCTGGGGACAGTGTCAGGGACAGAGTCAGGGACAGAGTGATGCTGGGCGTCTGGCCGGTCTCCTGGGATTAAGAAGCAGAGGCTCTGGAATCAGGAGAGGCTGACCGGACCACCCACAGCGGAGTGCTCCTTCTCCTGGTCAGTGCCTCCTGCCAGGAAACACCGGCAAGTCCAAGGCAGTTCTGCAGAGGAATGGGTTTTCCTTCCAAAGATGAAGTTATAAAAACTAAGAAGCAGTGTGCGCCCTGTTGGGAAAACCCAAATAAAACCATTCTGCTGAATTGGTTTTATGAACTCTGCACCATGAGAGAATATATAGCAAGCAGGAATGATGGATACAGTGGCATTTAATAATTATATTTTTAACTTAATTACTATATTTTAACTTAACTTCCTGTTCCTTCTGCTTCTGCAGTGGGTGATGGTGGGAGCATGGGGGCATCTGCCAGGCAGGGTGGAGGTCACAGGCCTCTTGCTGATGGACTGAGAGGGAAGGGTCGCAGCCCTGGGTTGCGTAGGTTCACCAGGTGCAGGCCCTAATGAATGGTTCTCCCTTATACATGGTCTGGGGAGGGGGCGTTGGCACTGGGGACAAGCTAATTTTGTCTGTAAGCCTCCTTTCTCCAAGCAGCCCTGCTGGTGTGGGCTTCAGTAGCCACAAAGTTTCAACCTGTGGCCATTAAAACTGGCAGAAAACTGCTGCAATGTGACTCCTAGAAGCCGCACTGTCTCCAAAGGGCCCTCTTGTAAGCAGACTTGGGGACCTGGAATTCACGGGGACATGGGTCAGTGCAGAGAGGACCTCTGTGCTTAGAGGAGGCTGGTTCTCAAGTCATTGTCAGCTGTGGGGAGCCGATATGTGAAGACCTGAGGACCCTTGCTAGGGAAAGTGTGGATGGGAACTGTTCAGAATCCTTTCCACCTTTGTTCATGGCCGCAAGTATTGACTTCATTAAGCAGAGAGAATGGGACGGTGGTGAGTCTTCTTCAGTGCTTTCTTTATTTATAGTTTCTATGCATTCTTTGAGAGTACATGATACTTGCAAAACCTTTCTCCTCGCTTGAATTCCAACGTGTATTCGTCATTTGAACTTTGATTCTATTATCCATCTCATTTGTTCTGTTTGGTACAACATATGTACAGAGATCCAAGGCTAGACCTTTTATTAAATTGATATTTGAATAAAAGTTGTATCAGTGCTTTCATTTTGCTCTAGAAAAAAGTATCTGAGGATTCACTCAACTCCTCTGTCTCCCTAGATACGTGTCATTGTCCCCGTAGTGCCGAGTGGGAAGGCCACGTGTTGGTGGTTTGTAGTGTGTGGTTGATCTTGTGTAGTGTGAGCCTGGGCAGTGGCAGTGGTCTCTGGAGTGAGCTGGCAAAAAGAGCAGTTTTCTGCTAGTCATTCCAACTCAGGTGAACTCCCTTTTAGCAGTTGCCAAACTTGGCGCAGCATCTGCCCAAGGTCTGTGTGTGGTCCCTTGTTTAGAAATGTGAGGCTGCATGAGAAGTGACCCTTTTGCTGGCCTGGGGAGAGCAAGTGACATGAAATGCCCTTAGCGCCCAACTTTTTGTTGTATGGTTACTAACTTATCTCCATTGGCTTCAATATGAAACTGCACCTCTAAATCTCAGCTTATTGTTAGCCAATATTCTCTCTGACCTTATTCACCTTGTATCTCTTATTTTTCATTTATTTTGAGAGAGAGAGAACATTGACTTATTTTTTCGGTTATTTATGCATTCATTGGTGGATTCTTTTGTTTTTTAATGAATGTAATTTTAAAGATTTTATTTATTTCTAGAGAGACAGGAAGGGAGAAACATCAATGTGTGGTTGCTTTCTATGTGCCCCCAACCGGGGACCTAGCCTAAAATCCAGGCATGTGCCATGATTAGGAATCAAACTGGTGACCCTCTGGTTCACAGGCTGGCACTCAATCCACCGAGCCACACCAGCCAGGATTTATTGGTGGATTCTTGTATATGGCATCCAGGTATTGAACTCACAACAATAGTGCATCTGGATGATGCTCCAACCAACTGAATTACCTGGCCAGGTCCATCTTGTATCTCTCTGTGAGTGAGGAAACTGAATGGCTTTAGGGATAGAGTTGTGTTTTGTTGTTTGTTTAAATAAGAATACACTAGTCGTACTCATTTTACATGGATATTAACCTACCACCAAAGTCCCAATGTATTTCTAAATCTGCTCTATTTCAGTTATACTCGAATAGTGTAAAAACTGAGTGATGAACATGGGTGGCTTGTGACATTATTTTCTCTGCTTTTATATATACTTGACATTTTTAAGATCAAAAGAAAAATGAAATCATCCAAAGGGGGAACTCCCTAAGTATCTCTCCCTACCCTCACCATTGTGATAAAGGGTTGGTTTCTGAGACTCTTCCTGCCTTCCACCTCATAACCAGCCCTGTCCAGTGCTCTCCACACCTGAAGTGAACCTGTAACTTTGTCATAGGGACTGTGGCAGGTTGATTAAAGAGGGATTTTTTAATACTATTTTAGGCTTTTGTTCATTCGGATGAGTTGCTTTAGGAAAGGGGAGCCAATTAAATAATAACCGTCTCTTGCTAAGAGTGCCTGTTGCGAAGGGCATATATTTATTTATTATTGCTCCCAAAACACAAAGCATAAACCACAAAACTGTGCTGACATAAATATGGCAAAAACACCACCAAAGGTAATACTTTGTTGCCAAGAAGGATGGCTTGATGAACCCTTCACCAGCTTTTCAAATTTGCTCTCTTCACATGGCCCTAACTCTTCTGTTGAATATATAACAAATATTTTTGAGGCAACTGTAACTAGTCCTGAAAACAAAGTGACCTCTGTCCAAACAACTATTAGAGCCGTTTTCAATTATAAATGCAGTTTTAAAATATTATTTTCTGGCCTTGGCTGGTGTGGTTCAGTGGATTGAGCCCTGGCCTGCAAACCAAAGGGTTGCTGTTTTAATTCCCAGTCAGCACACATGCCTGGGTTGTAGGCCAGGTCCCCAGTAAGGGCACATGCCTTGGGGGTATGCAAGAGGCAACCACTCATTATGCTTCTCTCCTTCCCTTTCTCCCGCCATTCCCTCTGTCTAAAAATAAATAAATAAATAAATAAATAAATAAATAAATAAATAAATATCACTTTCTGATCAAACTGCAGACTTCCAATCAAGATGGTGGTAAAGATAAATGCGGTAGGTATCCCAGTCCTCCCACAATCATGTCAAAATTACAACCAAGTACAGCATAAACATCATTCAGAACTGTCTGAAGTCTGGCTGAATGGAAGTTCTATAACTAGAGATTTAAAGAAGAAGCCACATAGAGACTGGTAGGAGGTGGGGTGACAAGGTACAGTCTGGTCCTTCACCCACCTGTGGCAGAAAATAATTGGGAGGAATATCTCGGATATACCCCCCTGAGGAGCAAAGGGGCCCAGCTCCACACAAGGCCTCTCAGTCCAGGTTTCCACTGCCAGGAAGAGAAGTCCCTGTAACTTCTGGCTCTAAAAGCTAGTAGGAATTGTGGTTGAGTGAGAAAGAGGGCTTCTGCAGTCCCAACAGTTCCTGTTAAAGGGCTTGCAAACAGACTTACTTAGACTCACTCCCTCTGAGATCCAGCACTAGGGCAGCAGCTTCAGAGGAACTAGGGTTGTACGGGGAGGAACTGAATTGTCTGCTATCAGGGGGAGGGCTGAAGGGCAGCTTCCTGGCAGACTAAAAGTGCTGGCAAAGGCCATCGCTTCTTTTCTGAGACACACCCACCCACATACATTGCCAACAGACAGGAGCCATATCTGAGGCTCCATCAACTTGGCTCACACTGTTTGCTACACCATGGTTGATTCCTTGAGACCCCTTCCCACCCGAATTACTGGTCCTCCTACACCATTTCCACGTGCTTTTCCATACAACTGGCCTCTTTTGTCTCATGCTTCAGATTTTCCTAAAATATCTTAAACAAGTAGCCTTTGTCCTCTTTGTACCCTGTACCTCTTCCTAAGTGGCCACAGGCCTGGCACTAGCAGCCACCAGCCTTGGTTCACAGCTTGGTCTCTGCAGAGCACTTCCAAGACTGGCAAAAGCACCAGGCATCTGCAGATGGCCCTGTAGTTTGTGACAGGTGGCCCCAGGTCAGGCACAGGCAGTAGTTTACCTGGCACCTCCTGGGAGACTCCAGAGCCATTGCCCCAAGTAGACAGCTTCAGAACACTCCAGATTACATCCCTACAATCTCCACAAGCAACACACTCAAGGAGCAAACTTGGTGAGCACCAAAGCCCCTCTGAAGCAAGTGCTGCTCCAAAGAGTTGACTCAAACTCAGTAACTTCTCCACTGTAGTCCGAGCTTGTCCTCACAGCTGACTGCACTAGGGATCAGTCTCTCCCAGTGACTCAAACAGCAATCAAATCTCAACCAGAACAGGAAAGTGTACACAGCCCACACTGGGGTGCATCTGAAGCCCAGCTTAGGTGACTGGAAGGCTGTGCCACTGAACCCTACAGGAAACCTACTACATAAAGTCACTCTACAAAGTCCAGGGCACGTAACAGCTCTACCTAGTACATAGAAACAAACATAAGGATGCAGCCAAAGTGCAGTTACAAAGAAACAGGTCTCAAATGAAAGAACAGGAGCAATATCCAGAAAACTAAATGAAATGGAGGCAAGGAAACTACCAGATACAGAGTTTAAAATAGTGGTTATAAGGATGCTCAAGGAACTTGGTGAGAACTTTAAGGAACTTAGTGAGAACCTCAACAGCATGCAAAAGGACATAGAAACCAAAGAACAGAACTATGCAGAAATGAAGGATACACTAACTGAAATGAAGAATAATTTATATGAAACCAACAGTAGAGTAGATGAAGCTGAGAATCAAGTCAGTGATTTGTAATATAAGCAAGTTAAAAACACCCAATCACAGCAGCAAAAAGAAAATGACTTGAAAATAAATGAAGATAGGGTAAGCAGCCTCTGGGACAACTATGAGCATACCAACAGTCACATCATGGGGCTGCCAGAAGGAAAAGAGAGAGCAAGAAATTGAAACTGTATTTGAAAAAGTAATGACAGAAAACTTCCCTAACGTGTTGAAGGAAATAAACATACAAGTTCAGTAAGTGCAGAGATTCCCAGATAAGATCAACCCAAAGAGGTCCACACCAAACACATTACAATTAAGCTGCAAAGGGTAAGACAAAGAGAGAAACTTAAAAGCAACAAGAGAAACTCAGTTAGTTACTCACAAGGGAACGCCAATGTCAGCTGATTTCTCAACACAAACATTTCATGTAAAAAGGGACTGGCATGAAATATACACTGATGAAACAAAGACCTACGAACAAGATTACTCTACCCAGTAAAGCTATTACTTAGAATCAAAGGACATACAAAGAGCTTTCCAGACAAGGAAAAGCTAAAGGAGTTCATTACCAGCATACCAGTATTACATGATATTTTAAAGGATCTTCTTTAAGAAGATGAAAAAAGATAAAAATATGGACAATAAAATGGCAATAAATACATACCTATCAACAATTGAATCTATAAATAAAAAAATGAACAAGCTGAACAGAAACAGACTTGTTGATACAGAGAACGTTTTGACAGTTGCTGTCTGGGAGGGTGGTTGGAGGATGGGTAAAAAAATGATGTAAATTGGTTGCTACAGGATGGTAATAGGAATGCCAAGCAAAGCATAGACAATATAGTCAATATATTCTAGTGACTTCGTGTGGTGTCAAAAGGATATGAGATTTATCTATGAATGTTTTCTAAGTTATATGATATTTTGTATCTATTGAAAAATTTTAAATCATTAAAAACAATACATAAAATAAATTATTTCTTCAATCCCATCATGCCATTATAATAAGTAATTACTATAACACATTGTTTAATGAATAATGATTTTTATCATAAAATGGTACATAACTATAGATTTTTTCTGATTTCAGAAGTATATGACAAAAATGCATCTGCTAGTTGCAGAAATCTGTGGGTCTTTTTTCTTACCCCAGGCAACCAGAAGTTACTTAGAACCCCAGGTGCCAGCAGTGAATCCAGGTTGCAGCTTATTCAAAGTTGAGCCTCAGCAACCCTGCTGTTGAGAGGGTGGGGAGCAGGTTTTCGGAATCTGCTCTTATTCTCAGTGATTTGAGGCTTTTCAGGGGCTCCTTGCATCCTCACATCTCTGGGTTACTAGAATAATAAGCTTCCTGCAGATCCTGTTACTCGGACCACCTCTATATCCTCCTTTCTGTCCACTCTTTCTCAGCAAGGTCTTGAGTGTTAAATTTTCCACACCTTATCTTTGATTGAATTTACTAGCTCCAGCTCAATTCTGCATCCTTTGCCATTGTTTTCTCTTCTTTGACATTATAAAACCACCCACTTTTTTTCACTCAGATTCTGGGAGAGTAACCACTGGAAAGTGAGTAAACACTGACTCATGCCGTCTATCCCATCTTCGGTCACGTGAGCCACTCCACAGAGAAATGGTCTCCACTACTGTAGATTTCATCATATCCTACTGATCCATCGTCCCTTGTTTGGCATAACATGTGACTGCGGTTTATATCAACTGCAGGGACCCAGTGATGACAGTTGTGTTAAAACCCAGAACTGCCAAATAAATACAGTGATCCTCCAGATAGCATTTAAGTCAAGGGCTGCCTTACGGGCAAACACAGTGAGATCTGTTTTCAAGAGGGGAGAGGAAAAACTGATACAAAGAAGATTTGTAAGTGAGTATCTATTCTTTTCTGCAACATGTGGAACCTCTTCCCCAAATGAACACACACAGCCTGCAGGTGCCACAGCCACATCTTCATTTTGGACAATTTTCTCAGTGAAAGAGAAATTCAACCTAACAGCTGACATAACATATCTTTTAACTCCCCATTCTCTAATGATGAAGGAAACCACACCAGCCAAGTTAGAAAGAAGTGAGTACTGATGTTCTGAGTTAAATCCATGAAGGTGTGGAGGTGACACGCATGTCTCTGAGGGACCATACGTAAAGAGCCTAGCTCCGTGTGGGTTCCCATGAGAATAAGCGTGGATCATATCTGTGGGTTTGAAACTCTCTGGTAGGAATTTGGCAAAAATGTGTTATTGACTTGCTGATCTCTGTTCAATCACCCTGGTCTGAATCCACTTCGTCATGTTCTGCTGGTG